>CM076414.1:3681731-3695490 GCA_038363315.1 Mugilogobius chulae
AAATTTTAAGCTTTTTACATGTTACCTTTGCATTCTGAGAGAACTTAGCAGAGTTTGGTGACAGTCAGGACAAAGGTAACTCATTTTAACCAAATAAAAACTTTCACAAGTATCTGTGCTGGGGGAAATTGATTTGAAGTTATTTTACTGTAAAAAACTGGGTGTAGTTGAATTAAATTGATAATAATAATAATAATACAAAAGTTTTAGAATATAGTTTAAGTTTGTATTTTATTTTATCTTGTGGATATAGAGTCTTTAAAATGTCACTATTGATACAATATTGATACTGATTGCATAATGCAGATGCTAAAGTGAGGCATTAATAGAATGATTGGGTCATCTATATTTATTTTGTGTCAAACTCAGATCAGCAGCAGCTAACTCCCTGTTTCTGCTGATTCTTCTTTTAAAGACTTTTGGGTAACACTTTATATTAACTACATCTTGATTAGCCTTAATACACTTAATAAATCATGAATAATGGATTAATTCTTAATGAACAAATGAGAAGTTAATGAACAAAATAGGCTCTTAAGGCTTACTAACGACTTAATTACTACAAGCCCCACCCCTCAACCCCAAATCCTAATCTTAGCTCCTTTATTGAGCAGTTACTAAGCCTTACTAAACACTTCAATTCATTAATTGATGATTTGTCCATTAATTGTTAACTCTTTATTTGTGCTTAAATAAGGCTTTAGTAAGGCTAAATTAAGGTATAATTAATATAAAGTGATAACACACTTTTTTTTTTTTTTTACACTTTTTTTTAATGCTTTCTCCTGTAAGGTTGTACTGGTAGAGTCTCTGTATCGAAAAAAAATCCCCCCAAAATACTTATCATATCATATCAGTCCCAAAAACTGTATTTGTACGCACTCATCACTGGATGGAACACAACTTGAACTGGTAAATACTACTTTTGAACTGGGACCAGTCTCACTTCATAAAAGATCAAAAATCACCACAAAAAGTGAATCTGAGGGGTTTTGTTATCTTTGGTCTATGTGCATGTCTTGTGTGTAGCACTTTGGGTCTTTGTGGTTGTTTTAAATGTGCTTTACAAAGCACTTTGAACTGGGAACTGGTATTTTTAAATGGGAAATTTCCCAGTTGCCTGGAACGCAGCATAGAATTCAATGTGTGTCCCAGCTCTAATCACTAGGAGGGTTTTCAGTCAGAGAGCTGTGTACAGTCTAAACATACAAGGTTAAACTTGTGAAATGATATGGATCTGATGAGGAAACATTGTAAGAAGGTAAAAATGCACACGTTTTTCACCTTTTGAAAATGAGGTGTGCTAGTCTGTTAGTATGACCTCCTTTACAACACTTTGATCCTGTGTGAGCTGTGGGATTATCTTCTGTTACACGTCACTTTGTTTGTATAGTTTGATTTCCTTGTGTGTTGTCCTGTAGAAACCTGACCTGCCCAGGCCTACTTACCCATGATCCTCTCTGGTGTTTGGTGCTCTCAGGTTCACTTTAGTCTGCACTATTTCTTTGTTTCAGTCTGCTTTTACTGTGGTTTTCACTCAGTCTTGAGTGTGGGTTTATAAAGTAGTGTTATATGAATACATAAAGACCTGATGACAATTTCTTTTGAACTGGTTGCAGTCACATTCTACAATGTAATCATGTCATAAGTCAAGATGACAAGCAATAGTTAGCTTTTCCTATAACTGGTAAAAACAGTTGGCCTCATTCATGACACATGAATGTGACAATTTTCAACATTTTTGTCATTCACAAAATATGTTCTTACCTGAAAATGTTCTATTGAAGAATAAATCCCATGAACAGTCACTTTTAAGAACAGAAACGTTTGGTTTGTGAATAATATTTCTGCTATAATTCAGTCAAAATTTCAACTACATCGTTCTAGGTCTGTTTTTTTTTTATTTCATATACAAAAAAGTATTTGAGACAAAATGACTGAAAAGTTGTGTAACATCTGAGTCTGTCCCAGCTCCAGAGCCTCTGTGGGTCACAGGATCTGTGCACCCCCACTACTTCGTATCCACCCATGTGTTTTTAACCTACGTCACATATAAGCTTTGAAAGGCTTGGTTTATTTCTCAATTTCTCTAAGCTGTTGATGTATTTACTCATTATGTTGATTAGTGTTCTGACATTTATAATCAGTATTGAAGGGTGTATTCAGACCTACAAAATTTGGTCAAATTAAACAGTCCTGAACTCGTTTCCCCGGATAATCCGGACTTTTTCAGGTCTGAATAAAGACAAGCAAACTCTGATCCGAATCAAACAATTGGACTCTTCAGGTCGGGCTCTTCTATCAAATAAAGCACTTTCTCACCATGTTAACTCTGCGTGTTTGCACAATAACAGCAAAACAGTAACGCTTGAACAGCCTTCTTACCGAGATGGAGCTGAGACGAGGATCCTTTACAAACCAGACTGCCAAAGCGCCTTTGGGTCCTGACTCGCTTAGTCTATTTAAATCTACGAGTCCAGAAAAATAAGAAAGCACAGGCAGGCTACTATTCCATCATGAGCACTGCTGCACTTGGTCCCGCTGGTCCAGCAAGCAGTTTGCAGCGTTTGCGCCAAATCCTCACGAAATACATCCTCCCCGTGAGTGTCAGGTGTGTGTTTTGCCGCACACAAACCCAGGCTCCCGCCGCCTCACCTCGAGCTCCACACGGGGCTGAAATCGCCTCTATCGCTGAACTGGAGTCTGGGTTTGGACCTGTGTCTTGTCCTGCTTCATTTCGGCTTTTCCAGACAAACACAGACCTAATTCTAAGTCTATGGCAGTTATCATGAGGCCGTTATGATAATGAAACAATAACTGGTTGCTACTTTACTACAGTATAAAACCTAACTTTTATCCACAAGCACTTCTGAGTAGCTCTGCCCCACGTCAGATCTGTCCAATGAGAGTACTGGTTCTCACATATGTGCGTCTACTTGACAGCAGAGCAGTGAGAATATGATCCGAATCAGCTGGGAAAAAAAAGTCAGAATAAACAATGAACTTTTGCACTTTTCTGGTCTGAATACACCCAAACATTGGGTCATTAAACGATAAATTCTACTTGACAGTTCTGACCTACTCCAGCTCAATTTTCATCTTGAGCACCCTACTGTAATCTGACATTATGTGAAAATAACCTACAAATTCACTTCAGACGTACAACACATGAATATGAACCCTTATAAAGATTATGGACTTAACAGCTCAGACCAGCCCAGAACACTGCAGGATAAAACCTAGGGCTGCTCGATTATAGGAATTGTTTTAAAATAAGTATTGCAATCACGATTATTCTAACGAAGAGAGCACAGAGCATTGGTGCTCATTATATGCAGAGAGTGAACACGATATAACTGGTTTAATTAAGTCTCAACTGTCTGTGTGTGTTTCAGATTTTTGACGAGGTGGAGAAGAGGAGGCAGATCTCAATGGCCATGATCTATCCTTTCATGCAGAAGCTCCGTGAGGCCTCGTTCCCTGCTCCAGGAAACACTGTGGAGATCAAGAGTTTCATCCCAGAGTCTGGGACTGAGGTCAGTCTTACCTCTGCTTCACTGTGGGACGACTATCTACCCTACTGCAGTACATCATATGTGTGTTTGACTGTGAGACTACAGTCCACTACTGCAGTACATCATATGTGTGTTTGACTGAGACTACAGTCCACTACTGCAGTACATCATGTGTGTGTTTGACTGTGAGACTACAGTCCACTACTGCAGTACATCACATGTGTGTTTCACTGAGACTACAGTCCACTACTGCAGTACATCATATGCGTGTTTGACTGTGAGACTACAGTCCACTACTGCAGTACATCATATGTGTGTTTCACTGAGACTACAGTCCACTACTGCAGTACATCATATGCGTGTTTGACTATGAGACTACAGTCCACTACTGCAGTACATCATATGTGTGTTTGACTGTGAGACTACAGTCCACTACTGTAGTACATCATATGTGTGTTTCACAGTGAGACTACAGTCCACTACTGCAGTACATCGTATGTGTGTTTGACTGTGAGACTACAGTCCACTACTGCAGTACATCATATATGTGTTTCACTAGACTACGTCCACTACTGTAGTACATCACATCTGTATTTACTCTAAGACCACATCTACCCTACTGCAGTACATCATGTGTGTTTGACTGTGAGACTACAGTCCACTACTGCAGTACATCATGTGTGTGTTTGACTGTGAGACTACAGTCCACTACTGCAGTACATCATATGTGTGTTTGACTGAGACTACAGTCCACTACTGCAGTACATCATGTGTGTTTGACTGTAAGACTACAGTCCACTACTGCAGTACATCACATGTGTGTTTCACTATGAGACTACAGTCCACTACTGCAGTACATCATATGTGTGTTTCACTGTGAGACTACAGTCCACTACTGCAGTACATCATATGTGTGTTTGACTGTGAGACTACAGTCCACTACTGCAGTACATCAATGTGTTTCACTGAGACTACAGTCCACTACTGCAGTACATCATATGTGTGTTTGACTGTGAGACTACAGTCCACTACTGCAGTACATCACATGTGTGTTTGACTGTGAGACTACAGTCCACTACTGCAGTACATCATATGTGTGTTTGACTGTGAGACTACAGTCCACTACTGCAGTACATCACATGTGTGTTTGACTGTGAGACTACAGTCCACTACTGCAGTACATCAATTGTGTGTTTGACGTGAGACTACAGTCCACTACTGCAGTACATCAATGTGTGGTTTGACTGTGAGACTACAGTCCACTACTGCAGTACATCATATGTGTGTTTACTGAGACTACAGTCCACTACTGCAGTACATCATATGTGTTTGACTGTAGACTACAGTCCACTACTGCAGTACATCAATGTGTGTTTACTTGAGACTACAGTCCACTACTGCAGTACATCATATGTGTGTTTGACTGTGAGACTACAGTCCACTACTGCAGTACATCATATGTGTGTTTGACTGTGAGACTACAGTCCACTACTGCAGTACATCACATCTGTGTTTCACTGAGACTACAGTCCACTACTGCAGTACATCACATGTGTGTGTTTGACTGGAGACTACAGTCCACTACTGCAGTACATCACATGTGTGTGTTTGACTGTGAGACTACAGTCCACTACTGCAGTACATCACATGTGTGTTTGACTGGAGACTACAGTCCACTACTGCAGTACATCAATGTGTGTTTACTGAACTCAGTCACTACTGCAGTACCATGGTGAGTAGACTACAGTCCACTACTGCAGTACATCACATGTGTGTTTCACTATGAGACTACAGTCCACTACTGCAGTACATCATATGTGTGTTTCACTGTGAGACTACAGTCCACTACTGCAGTACATCATATGTGTGTTTGACTGTGAGACTACAGTCCACTACTGCAGTACATCACATCTGTGTTTCACTGAGACTACAGTCCACTACTGCAGTACATCATATGTGTGTTTGACTGTGAGACTACAGTCCACTACTGCAGTACATCATATGTGTGTTTCACTGTGAGACTACAGTCCACTACTGCAGTACATCACATGTGTGTTTGACTGTGAGACTACAGTCCACTACTGCAGTACATCACATCTGTGTTTCACTGAGACTACAGTCCACTACTGCAGTACATCACATGTGTGTGTTTGACTGTGAGACTACAGTCCACTACTGCAGTACATCATATGTGTGTTTCACTGTGAGACTACAGTCCACTACTGCAGTACATCATATGTGTGTTTGACTGTGAGACTACAGTCCACTACTGCAGTACATCACATGTGTGTTTCACTATGAGACTACAGTCCACTACTGCAGTACATCATATGTGTGTTTGACTGTGAGACTACAGTCCACTACTGCAGTACATCATATGTGTGTTTGACTGTGAGACTACAGTCCACTACTGCAGTACATCATGTGTGTGTTTGACTATGAGACTACAGTCCACTACTGCAGTACATCACATCTGTGTTTCACTGTGAGACTACAGTCCACTACTGTAGTACATCACATCTGTGTTTGACTGTAAGACTACAGTCCACTACTGCAGTACATCACATGTGTGTTTCACTGTGAGACTACAGTCCACTACTGCAGTACATCATATGTGTGTTTCACTGTGAGACTACAGTCCACTACTGCAGTACATCATATGTGTGTTTGACTGTGAGACTACAGTCCACTACTGCAGTACATCACATGTGTGTTTGACTGTGAGACTACAGTCCACTACTGCAGTACATCATATGTGTGTTTGACTGTGAGACTACAGTCCACTACTGCAGTACATCATATGTGTTTTTGACTGTGAGACTACAGTCCACTACTGCAGTACATCTGTGTTTCACTGAGACTACAGTCCACTACTGCAGTACATCACATGTGTGTTTCACTGAGACTACAGTCCACTACTGCAGTACATCACATGTGTGTTTCACTGTGAGACTACAGTCCACTACTGCAGTACATCTGTGTTTCACTGTAAGAACACAATTTAAATATTTTTATTTTTAAACTGCTTAGGGTTTATCAAATCTTTTTTGTCCTGGCTTGCGCTATTCCATGATCTTACACCACTTGTTATTCAATTTGTATTAACTTTAAATTTATGCAGTCCCAGTAAAAGATTCTTCCTCTCTGTTTTCAAAAAAAAAAATTTTAAATAGGCTACTAGGTAAAATGTTTTTAGTTGCCTTGTACATAATTTGAGCTGGCTGAGTACATTTTATCACAAGTATAAAATGTACTCTAGTATTCTGAATCTATCCTAACATGGTCTCATTTTCTGAACTTCTGAATTTGTCCTTTTTTCTTGCACCTCCTTATTTTGCCTTTCTCATTGTAACTGGCTCGGAGCAGGACTATCAGATTGTGTGAGAACATTGTTGCCTGACAGGAAACTCGGAGGCAGATTCTCCTAAGTAAACAGTTTGTCTGAAGTAAAAGCAGAGCAGAAGTGAGTGTCGAGACATGTCTGGACCTGCACACATCCGCACACACACAGATCCCTGACAATTCCCAGGAAAACATCTCAGTCCAGAAAAATGCAGTTCTAAGAGGAGCAAAGGAGAAGTCTTTGTGAGCTAACAGATGAGACCACGTGCCTCAGAGAGAGAGAGGACACTTTACACTAAACTCACTAAACAACTTCAAATCAAATAATTAGAACAATTTTGGCATATAATAGTAGATTTTCTAACCTTAATAACTTTTAAGACATGAAATTATGGTAAAACAAGTTTCTGTCATAAATGGATATATAGAAGGATTTTTTATCAACATGGGCGATGCCTCTGCTCATAGACACAAACAGTGGAAACAAGTCGAAAAAGCTTCGTTGTCAGCTAACAACAGGAGTTTATCATGGTGCAAAAACAAGTTATGCTGCTAAATCAACATTTGTGAATGAAATTTGACCCTACGACCCTTAAAAGTTACATTCAGGGGGAAAAAAACTGCGAGAAAAACGCTGTCTCAAGCTTCAGGAGACATCCGTCTGTCAGACCGGTTCAGACCTGATCCAGACAGCTGCTCTCGTCCCGTTGCGTTGTTTTATTCAAAGATGTTTCATGCGCAGTAGGGTGCCGGCCAAAAAAATCAATCTTCAAAATTCAAACAACTTAAAAAAATAAACCCAGAGTCACTATATAGAAGCAGGATGGCAACTCTGAGGCTTAGAGAAGAGGTTGTACAAAATAGTCTGTTTTGCACAGACAGATAAATCAAATGGAAAAAAATGAAATCACGAATGATGACCATTGCTAGGTGTGCTTTTTGAGTGAAGAAACTGCCATGTAGATACAGATAATTGAATAATTTACCATTTAGACCCAAATAAAGGAAAACAATATTACACATTTTAATAAAAAATAGAAATCATTATACTTTCAGGTGCATATTCAAGTCGAATGTAAGACTTTTAAAACTACATCTATTTACAATTTCAAGACTTCAGAGACTCAAAATATGCATATACACACAGATTATTTACCAAAGTGCTTGCTTTTATGTTTACAACATATTTTTTGCATTGTTCATAGAAGATTTGAACAAGAAAGTTCCTTTTCATTTTGTGGCAACACGTCCTCCAATGAGCTAAAGATGACTCCAGTGACATTTGACAATAGAAATAAATTGCAAAAATAGTCTTTTTTTATTTACATTCCTAAAATTAAAGGCATTATCGTGTCTTATATAAAATGTGGATTATTTTTGCACACTATGATTACAAACAAAGAGAATCAGAGCATTTTGTGGGATTGACAAAGCTCCAATCGCAAATGATTTTTAAAACAATCTAGGCATAATTTATGGTTTAATAAAAGCACCAAATAAAGTTACACCAATCGTTTTTAGGCATTTATCACGGTGATATGAAAGAATTGGCTGTACAAAAGCTGCACATTAGTCAGAACACATTCTTTTCAATTTTGTCTCAACATCAGTGGTCAATATCATCGTTATATGTACATGGCTTTATAGTCAAATATATTTTATAAGGATTTTTTAATTAATAACATGGTAGAAAGGGAATCAGATGTTGGCTAGGATTAGGATTTATGCTGTCCAAAAGCACACCATGACCTCCAAATGGTGGCTAATGTATGAATTGATTTGTTTATAAGGCATTTTTTCCAGGCTTGTTGTCCTTAGTTACTTAGAGTTCTTTTAGTGCTGGAATGACTGCTGCTACTAACATAATCATGTAAGTGCAAGATCTCTGTTGGACAGTGACATGTATAGGACACATAACAGACTCTTTCTCACTGATCCTACCTCCTCTGTTTCAGTTTCTCTGCACTCAGTTCCTAAGTGTTCCTCTCCTCCTCAGATCATCCGTCTCACCAGACCTCTGGACTCGTGGCTGGAGCATGTGAACTTTGAGATTCTGTTCCAGTGTCTGAAGGAGGAGGAGGTTCTTGTGGTGTTTTCCGCTGCTGTCCTGGAGAGACGCATCCTCTTCATGGCCGACGAGCTCAGGTATGAAACAGCTCTGTGATGGACCCACACACACATGGTAGACCAGTGCGTCTGTGTGGTAGATGGAAGTCTTCATGATAGATCAGCTCAGGTACAACTCTTATGGTAGGCCAACATACAGTATCTACGTATATGCTAGACCAACATACAGTATCTATGAACATATATGGTAGACCAACATACAGTATCTATATGGTGGATCAACATACAGTATCTATATGGTAGGCCAACATACAGTATCTATATGGTGGATCAACATATAGTATCTATATGGTAGATCAACATACAGTATCTATATGGTAGCCAACATACAGTATCTATATGGTGGATCAACATATAGTATCTATATGGTAGGCCAACATACAGTATCTATATGGTGATCAACATATAGTATCTATATGGTAAACAATAGTATCATATGAGCCAACATACAGTATCTATATGGTAGATCAACATACAGTATCTATATGGTAGGCCAACATACAGTATCTATATGGGATCAACATATAGTATCTATATGGTAGACCAACATATAGTATCTATATGGTAGACCAACATGCAGTATCTATATGGTAGACCAACATACAGTATCTATATGGTAGACCAACATACAGTATCTATATGGTGGATCAACATACAGTATCTATATGGTAGACCAACATACAGTATCTATATGGTAGATCAACATACAGTATCTATATGGTGGACCAACATACAGTATCTATATGGTAGATCAACATACAGTATCTATATGGTGGATCAACATACAGTATCTATATGGTAGACCAACATACAGTATCTATATGGTAGACCAACATACAGTATCTATATGGTGGATCAACATACAGTATCTATATGGTAGACCAACATGCAGTATCCAAAAGGTTGACCAAGATACAATCTCTACCCCAACCACCGGTCCGGGGCCCAAAACCGTTCTGCGGGCTATTGGCTACTGGGCCTCAGAGGATTCTTTAATATTTATTTTATTTTTATTTTATAGTCTATCACTACTTCCTTGTCCTTTACTATGTCAATATAGTGCCACTTAATCCTATAAACAGCAAATTCAAGCAATAAGAGACGTAAAAGTATACACAATAACTGGTTGTTTGCATTTTAAATTGTTGTTATCGGCGCTACACCACCTCGACCGGTCCTGGAAAAGAATCTTGTGACTTTACCGGTCCTTACAAGAAAAAAGGTTGGGGACCGCTGCTGTACAATATATCTCCTTAAAGCAGTGACCAACAGAGACCATCTGTAGATATTTAACTAGTCTTGGTCTGGAATAGGGTTGGGTATAATGACAAAAATGAATGTCATCTCTCAATAATTATAAACTGTCAGACATGTATTCAAACATGTATAACTTATTAGTTTAGGTTTGTACTGAAAAGAGCCACTGACAAAATAAAACATTTCCATTTATGACGTGTACCTTATTAAGATGGCTTTTTCTGTAGCTGTCTTAAAATGTTATTTGCCAGTGGAACAAAGATCATATGTTGTTTTTTTTAAGCAAGAGAATGACAAGCATTTTCTAACTTGCATTGTTTCTCTGAAATTAGAAGAAGTTTGTTTTTGTAGATTGTACACATACTCTATTATCATTTTTTGCATATCTTCAAAGCAACATTCACTATATCACCTAAAATTTGATCAAGTGTGCCTTGATGAAACTTACCTCTTCATGCTTGTGTGTCCCCCCAGCACCCTGTCCCAGGTCCTTCACGCCGTAGCCGCTCTGCTTTACCCTTTCACCTGGCAGCACACCTTCATCTCCATCGTACCAAAGATCCTCATGGACGTGGTGATGGCTCCCACTCCATACCTGCTGGGAGTGCAGAAGAGCCTGCTGGGACAGCTCTATGACACTGTGGATGTAAGCTCCGAGAGGACACCTGACTTATTTCTGACAGCTTTCAGTTGTTTAATACAACTAAAGTGTTATCAAATTATATATTTGGTCTTTTAACTATTTCCACAATCCTTTCATAAATCCGTCGGCACGTCTGATATCATGTCATTTGTAGTTGCTATTGTGGCAGTTAAAGCACACAGGTTAATAATTTTGTAATGGAAAAAGTTGCTTACTCCAACTTTTCAAATCAAATCAGGTATTTTTGTATAGCCCAAAATCACAACAACAGTCATCTCTGAGGACTTCCCAAGATTATTAATTTTAGCAAATATGAATAATAGGACATCAAAATAAAACAATACATATTCAATGAAACAATACACATTCAATGAAACAATTGATCAAGCATGTCAAAGCTTATTAGTAGAGCAAATGAATGATTGTCCAGAGCATCCCCTGTTCTTTAGACCCTCCTTCTCGGCAGGAAAAACTCAAAAAAACCTAAAAACCTGGAGGAGAACCACAGTGAAGAAGGATCCACTCCCATGGACGGACAGGCTGTAGATGTAACTAAGACTAAAGTTATAGAGTTTATGTTTGTGGAGCCAGAGTCTATAAGCAGAGGGAAAATACTCATCTAGCAGGACAGGACAGGCCAATCCTGGAGAGGGAGGTGGGACGGATGTCCAGAAAGAGGAGGGAGTCCGGCATCAGTAGTCCGGCCCACGTCACTGGAACAGCAGCATCTGAAACAGTTACACTCCCCGAATGGGACAGGGGACAACGAGTGAAAGAACAGACTAGAGATGAACTGAAATGTATTATTCTTTACAAGAAAGGCAGAAGTGAGAGGACAGACTTTCCCCAGTATATTGCTCCAGGGCAGCCTGACTAGAACTGTGGGTTTAGAGTCTGTTCCTAACGACCTGACCATAAGCTAATCGAAGAGGAACGTTTTAAGCCAATCGACTTTTAAGTCTTTAATGTATTTTTAATGTCTTCCCCTCTCTCTCCCTCACTTTCACATATTCACACACTGTCTCTCTCTCACTCTGTCCCTCACATTCCCTCTCCTCACACTTTCACCCATCACTCTCTCCTTCATACTCACCCTGTCTGTCTCACTCACACTCTCACTTTCACACTCATTCTGTCTCACTTTTTCGCTCTCACTCACTCACATTCCCTCACTCACCTCTCCATCATCTCTTCACCTCTCTCACTCCACTCACTCACACCTCCTTACCCTCTCACTCACTGTCACATTCTTTTACACTCCCATTCAGTCCCTCACTCATTCCCACTCTCACTTACACTGTCTTACTCATGTTCTTCTCACTCTCTCATCCACTTTCATTCTCTTTCACTCTCAACCCACTCTCTCACATACTCACACACTGTCTCACTCACTCACACTCTTACTCTTTCACTCACTCATTTACACTCACTTACTCTTCTCACACTCTCATCAATATCCCTTTTCACGTTGCTGTGGCTTGGCTAGTTCCGGTGTGAATATACCAGCGGTCCGTTGTTTCCGGGCAGTTCATTCCCTCGGAAGGCTATCTCAAATGCCGTAAACTCATTAAAATAATTGGTAACACTTTATATTAACTACATCTTGATTAGACTTAATACACTCTTAATAAAGCATGAATAATGGATTAATTCTTAATGAACAAATGAGAAGTTAATGAACAAAATAGGCTTTTAAGCTTAGTAACGACTTAATTACTATAAGCCCCACCCCTCAACCCAAAATCCTATCTTAGCTCCTTTATTGAGCAGTTACTAAGCCTTAATAAACACTTCAATTCATTTAATTGATGATTTGTCCATTAATTGTTAACTCTTTATTCATGCTTTAATAAGGTTTTAGTAAGGCTAAATAAGGTATAATTAATATAAAGTGATACCACATGATTAATTGATGCAAACTGGACAACAAGTGACAGCCAGACAGTTCAGAGCTTCACATACGAGGTAAATACTTCACATGTGTTTATAAAATGTGCCGTTTTGTCTCTGAAGCTAATGCTAACCTGTATTTGATTTATTTATTAATGTTAAAATAACTCTACAAACTGAAGTAGCTTTATACAAAAACACTCAGCCGAGGATGTCATGTATTTTTATTAATTTGTCTGCTTTATATTTGCGCTAATTTATTTGTTAGCATTTAGCATTGCGCCAAACTTACTCACTTTCCTAAACACGCGGTCTTTCTCTGGTGAAGTATTTACCTCGTATGTGAAGCTCTGAACTCGCTGCCAGTGGTTAGCTAGTTGAAATCCGCTCAGTGCTTTGAATTTTTTAAATATTAATTATTTTAGCGCATCTTGGCAAATTCCCCAAAAGGAATGAACGGGACAAAAAGGAACTATCTTCAGGTATCTCGCAAACCGGAGCTAGCATAGCCGCAGCGTGAAAAGGGCCCATTGCACTGCCTCACTCATACTTTCACTCACTCTCTCACGTCCCACTCAACTACTCCTTCAGTCCACTCACTCGTGTACATTTATTACTTCTCAACTCAGTCCTTTCCATATCTCACTCTCCACTCTCATTCCTTCTCTTCACCCATCTCTATCATTATTCTAACTATCACTACTCTTATCACATTTCTCACTCACACTTTCACTCATTTTCAGTCACTCACTTTTAAATTCTCTCAGTCTCTCAACTCATTTCCTCTCACTCATCCTCACTTACACACTTTCACTCACTGTCCAAGCTCAGGCGTTTCAGCACAAATATTTGTCCTAACCAACATCGTCACACGAAGCAGGAGTTTAGACTGAAAACGAAGATTTCTGAAACCAGGTCTCAGGGTGAAGAGATTTCAAAACTCTGCTTTAGTGTCTCCACAGTTACGCTGTATCGGATTTTTTTT
>CM076414.1:3699397-3776842 GCA_038363315.1 Mugilogobius chulae
CTCACACTACCTCACGTTCCTATTGTTAACCTCTCACACTCTACCGATACAGCTCAAACAATTTCTTCTGGTTATCGGTCATATCTCATGTTTACACTCACCCACTGTCACTCACTCACTCATACTCTCACTCACACACACTCAGTCACTCACTCTTACACTCACTCACATTCACTCACTCTCCTGCTCTTTCACACTCACGCTTACCCTCTCCCACACTTAAATGCATACTCACTCACCCACACTCACACTCCCTTACTTCTCACCCACATCCCCCTCACTCACTCACTCACTCACTCACTCACTCACTCACACTCTCACATTCTCTCATTCACATCCTCTCATCCAAACTTCTCCTTTACTCAATCACACTCGCTCTCTCTCACTTACACAATCACACTCTCATTTTTATCCCACTCTCACTCTCACTCACTCATACACTCACATTCCCACTCACTTACCCTCTCTCTATCTCTTACTGGCACTCACTCACTCACTCTCTCCCTCTTACCCCCACACTCACTCACTCACTCACTCACTCACTCACACATTCTCTCACTCACATTCTGACCCACTCACTCTTCCCCTCTCTCTCCTTTACTGGCTCACATTCACTCATTCACACTTTGTGGGTTTCGACTGTCCAGTGCTGTGTATGCGTGCACTTGTTTAACTGTGTGGTCTGTGTCCTCAGCTGCTGGTGGTGGACCTGTCTGAGGACAAACAGGAGACCTTTACCTACTCTGTAAGCTCACTCAGAAGAATGATACACATGTGAACAAGGCATAGCTTTATCTCATGTTTGTCCTTTGGCAGATCGGTGATGAGAAAAGCATTTTGCCTCACAAGTTTCAGACAGAAATCCTGGAGTCTTTAAGAGGAAGGAAGCAAGCCTCAAGTGAGTTTACTAATGACACACTACACTTTATTTTAGTATTGTCACCATAAGGCCTTTTCTTACTGTTGGAACTTTTTTTTGTTAGAACAGGAACTAAAAAAGTATGTTTTTTTTAGTTCCTGTCCCCAATTTGGGCACGTTCACACAGAGTAGGTACTGTGGACCAGGTACTTTCCAGTCAGATCAGGAACTTTCTGGTGACACAAGCACATTGACTATACTTTGTTTGGAAACGTGTCAACAAATCTAGTAATCGAATAATTGTTAACTAGTTTTCAGACTAGTGTTGTCATACTTTTGACTACTATTGCAATATTTCAAACTTGATTTTAATACCAAGGACAACACTACAATTGTTTCAAATGCTCTGGTATTTCAACACAAAGTAAGTTTTTTGGTTGTTTATTCAAATGTATTTGTATTTGTTGTAGATCATTCTAAAACTGTTCAGAAAAGTCCAAATTGTGTTCTCTGTGTATGTTTTAATACCAATACTTGCTCAAGTGAGAATATAGATTTTAACTTTAGTGTCTAATAGCATTTGTGATACTATAAAACAAAAACAAACCTGTTTGAGCTGAGAAAACCCTCACACTGAACAGGCAATGATGACAAGTGATAAAAATAATGTGTACTTTGGTGTAAATTAGTGTTTTTTTTTTAGGCTAGTTTGTCTGTACATTTGCATCTCTCGAACATGTGATGTTAAATCAGCTCAAAACTTGCAAAAATCTATTTTTCAGGTGTCTTTTGCATTCTGAACAGCTAATTGATTACCAAAATAATCTTTAATTGCAGCCCTAACAAGGATAAACAAAAGATCAGTGTACTGTAATTTCTGCCCTATTGAGGGCACCTGAATATAAGCTGCAACCACTGGATTTAAGTAAGAAAAATGATAAAGTACATATATAGGCCGCACTTGTTAATAGTAAGTCTATGAGAATCTATACTTTTGCTGCATTGTCTTATAAGCCGCATAGTTAAAAGCTTGCGAAAAAAAGTAGCGGCTTATAATCCAGAAATTACGGTAATTCTATTACAGCTACATGTTTGCTTGTAATACATTTTTTCATTACAGTAAAACTCTCTAAAATGTACAGCTATTTTTAGCTAAGCACATGTTCCAATACTATTCGTATTTATACTGGATTACTGTTTAATAAATGTGCCATCACAGAAGTATCTTTTCCTCTTAGTATTTGTTTAACTTCTGTGTTAGTTTGTTTGTTTTGCTCATACTTAGACAGTTTAGACTACACACTGTAGCCTGGAAAAGCCCAAACTGTCAAGACAAGGTATGAACCAAACAGAACAAGCAACACATATGTGATTAGAGTTTGAATCGAATTACAGATGTGACTCACTTCTGTGCCACAGTTTGTGTGTCAACGTTGTTTGGATCCTGAAGTGCTGTTTTCATTAGAACATACTGTAGATATAATTCATTTAAATATGTTACTCAAATTGTGATCGATAATATATTATCAACTTAAAAAAATAAATGAATAAAATTGTATTACTTTGTCAGTGAAAAGGGGAATACTTGCCTAGGATCCGGAGCCCATGCTTCTGTAAATTGCTTAGAGTGAGTCTGGTCACCACTCCCACCTCCTGTGTTTCAGATCAACTCCACAACATACTGGCCAATCAGATTAGAGCTGATTGGTCGTCTGTCATTTAGACCAAATTCTAACATCACTCACCTCACATTAAAATCTTTTTTCATTTTTTTTCCCATTGATTTTTGCAACTAGTTACTAGTAAAGAGTTACTCCCAGCAGTAATCCTGCCCTCTAGTGACGGCTTTTAAAATGTAGTCCCTCTGACTGTGAGACAAATAATTGTTACAAATGTCTTTTTTGGGACATTAACATTTTTTTTTTAAGATTTTGAAGTCCTCTAGTGTGCAGTCAGATTTAGACCTTCTGAAATATGTGCAACATAGATTTGTATACGTATATTAGTGCTGTCAAGAGATAAAAAAATTGAAGAGAATAATTAATTATGATCTGTAATTAATCTAATTAATCTATTTTTATTTTTATATTAATATATTGCAAAAAAGAAGCCTTTAGAAGTCTTTTGTTGCTAAGTTGTCACTTTGCAACTCGCAGATGGAAACAATGAAGTTAAAGATTTCAAAATAAATTAACTCGATTAATATGTCTGTAATTAATTAATTTCAATTAATGCACTAATTTGACACCCCTAGTATATATACATAAAAATATATATATTTAGATTATTTTGCTACACACAAAAGCAGAGTATAAAGTTTTGCATGGTTTCAAAACAATTGGCTCAGTGCAGTTGACTTGCGTATGTTCAAAATAGTACATCCTGTACACTCAACCACTTCCTGTGCAATGCTTTTCAATGGGGTTTTCACTCCATCAGTTTAAAACAAATAAATCCTCTTTAGATCAGAGAGTTCTGCTGAATGTTAAAGAAAACATGTAAAAAACTTTACATATCAGAGGAATATTTCACCAGAGACACTTATGTGTTTAAAAAGAGACGTGTTTGTGTCTAAATGCTAACGCTAACAGGAAGTGGTCGTTAAGTATAGAAGTTAGCATTTTTGAACGTACGCAAGCCAACTGAAATTCTGTGCACACAGTCAATTATAAAACTATCTGAAATATGATGAATTGCCCAGCCTGACTGGCACCAGACTGTCCTCACTAAAACCTTTTGTCTTGTCTGTGTGCTAAGCTGTGGAGGAGCTGAATCGGATTGTGTCAGAGACCTTCCTACAGTTCTTCGTTAAGACAGTGGGCCACTACGCCTCCTTCGTCAAGTACAACCGCCCGGAGAGAGCGGCGTATTCGAGAAGAGGAACTTCTACAAGGCCATCGAGTCCAAGAGCACCCGCCATTTTGTCAAGAAGTTCATCCAGACGCAAATGTTTGACCTCTTCATCCAGGAAGTGGAGCAGCAGCACCCCGGACCACAGCAAGGTTAGCAGCATTGTACACTACTATTACACACCACAGCTAGGTTAGCATTTGTTAAATCCAGCATTGTACACCACAGCAAGGTTAGCATTGGATATTACACCGCTGTATACTACTATTGCACATCACACAAACCCTGTTGTTCAGAATCTGTTAATACAGCATTTGTGCTATATTATTAAAGCATTTTGCAAGTTATAGAAGTTTTTCTGTGGGTTTCAGCTTGAATTCAATTTGTTTAAACTCTGAGCTTCATTGAATATATTCCCAGAGGTTTGTTCTTTGTTCATGGGGAGGCTGTTCTGAGCTTACAACACTTTCAGACCTCAGAAACAAACCTTAACTTTAGGGCAGCAGCAATGTTATGGAAAAGCACATATTATCAAGAAATCACATGAAGATTTGTCCTTAGTTTGCCGACCACTTTTTGCAGTCATATAAAATAGTTTGCATTACTTGAATGGTCTCAATAAAAGCAGTCACCAATTCATCAGATATTCTTTAAAAATAAAATACTAACTAGTTTACCATATAACTCCATATAGCTTTACCAGTTCTAGACAAGGATTAAACTAGGACTAGACTGATGGAGAAGCAAGCCGAAATAGTTTGACAAACATCTACAAAACCTCAAGCCTCAAGGTGTAGCCCAGCGCACATTTGCTTGTCTGCCAGGAGTGGGTCTGGTCACCTCGTCTGTCATTTAGACTAAAATCTAACTTCACTCACCTCCACAATTGTTTTTTTTGCTTTGCTCATTGATTCTGCCATTTTTTCAGTTCCATGTGATATTTTTTTTTGTCATAAGCAGACGTTTTTTTGTGTGTGTGTTAGTATTCATGAATAATAACACGTCTTTACATTCGCCATAGAAAGGAACTGGGACAGAAATTGCGGTCACATGACACAAATTGATGATTCAAATTGCGTTGTATAGGCACAAATATCTGTGAGAACAGGTTGATTACACTCACTGAAATTTGAAAGAGGGACACTGTGGTCTGATATTTTTTTGTATGTCGTCTTGGTTTTCCATGTAACACATTTGTGACCTTGTGGGTGTTCCAGACCAGGTTGAGAGAGGGGCCATTGTACTATATCTGCTCCTCCAAGCCCAGCAGCAGAGACAATCAGTTCTACGGTGTCCCACAAAATAATTTTGTGAACCTACTAATCAGACTGTGTCCCTCATTCATCCAAGAGTGATCCACAGAAAGGCTTCGGAGTTGTCTTCTGGACAGCGTTTTCTGTCCATATGCTAACTTTGAAGCCTTTCTACTATGACCCACTAAATCAGGGGTGCCCAATCTTTTTTCCTTGGTGGGCCAAAATTTGCAGATTTTTTGTTCGCGGGCCAAAATGTATTGCATTAATGACTGCCAAGGGCCAAACATAATTTTGTTCGGCATTTAAAAAAACATTTTGAGAAGAGATGAAGATTTAAATACCTTTTTACTAACACGTTTTAAGAGATTCCACTTGAATTTTTCATTTGACAGTTTTTTCAACACAAAATTGAATCAAACAGTTCGTCCTAACAAACCTGAACAACCCTTCGCGGGCCAACTTGAACCATCTGGCGGGCCGAATTTGGCCCCCGGGCCCCACTTTGGGCACCCCTGCACTAAATCATTTTAGAGTAGTGGATCAGGATTTCTTCCATCGCTACTTTGGGTTTGAGATTGTTGCTGTCTTTACTTATGGTTATATTTCTTGAGCACAATTTCTGATAAGTTGCGGCCCCACATCAGCTTCGTCCAACGTTGACTTGGGGACTGTCACCCGTAATTCTGTACATAGTAGTTTTGTAATGTAAAAAGGACACTTTGATACAACTCTGTGAAGAAGCCTTAACCCACCTCCAACACCTTAGAATTCCTTTATGTGCCTTTAGGTTTTATTGACTAAAATGCTAACATAGATAAAGTTGGGGAAAAAAACACCAGCACTTGTTTCCTCCAATTTAGAACCGAGCCAACAGTGCCATCAAGTGTACAACAGAACCATTACACCACACACGACCTCACTGGTATTGTGAAAAAACAAACAAACAGTTATGCTCCTAAAGGACAAAAAAGTGTTCACTTTGTTGCCATGGAAGTCTACTCAGAGTGAAGATTCTGATTTTGATTATTTACATTACAGATGAATGTAAATTGTCCTACATTGGAAACACGGCTTGTGATCAAATCAAAAGTTGTTTGAATCTCCTTTCATAGTATTCAGAATACAATACTCTGATTTGACCTAATGATATTTTAAATTACAGGTCATTTAAATGCATGTATTTAAAATGTATTTAGATACAGAATGCTTAAGTATTCTTCCCAACACTGCTCATAAGATTCAGTGCCAAATTGTGACAAAAACATACATTTGATAACTTGCTTTTGTTAATTACAAATACTTTTTGATTGGTGACTTTTGTTTTTTCTCCTGCAGGAGTGTTCTACAGAAAAATCCTGGAATACCACGAGAAGAAGAAACAGGAGAAGGCAAAGAGACACTAGAGCTTAAACAGAGCACCTACAAACCAAGGTTCTGGGTTCTTACATATACATAACCTACTCGAGGGGACCTGCAAATGAGAGCCTATGCCTGGATCCTACACATCAAAACGTACACATGGATCCTACACAAGAGAACTTGGGGGCCTACATAGAAAAACCTACACATGAGAACCTACACTGGAGTTCCTACATATGAATGTGTACAGAAGGGTTCCAATATATGAGATCTGAACCTAAACCTGGATCCTTCACATGAGAACCTACACCTGGGGTCTTTGGGAACCTTCACCAGTGTTCCGACACATGAATGCACGCTGAAGGGTTCTTGTACATGAGAACCTGCACTTGGGTCCTACGTATGAGTGCCTTCACATGAGTTCTACACATGAATGCATACAGACGGGTTCTTTCGGGGTCTTCCTTCCTATAAATGGGTAATTACAAATAAAGTATCTTCACAAATGGTACTGACCAAATTATGTTATGTGTATATCAAAAATAATGCCTTCCCACGTTTGAAAGAATCTGGATTTGTTTCAAATTCATAACAAATTGAATCAGGAAGTAATGCACAAGGATCTGATGTCCCTGTGTGTTCGTGAGGACATAGGAGTGCTTGTAATGTCCTGTTTCGTAGTGTTTAGTGCACAACTGCTGCTACTGGGAAACTGCTGAATGAGTCGGACTGGGCTCCGACAACAGACTGGAATCATAACTGCTGATTTTAAACGTGTAGAATTACTGTTTTATTTCTCTATTTGACTGATTTTACAGACAATCTTATTTATTGATCTGCTGTTTTATCAGATTTCAAACCGACTACGGTACTTTCTGTTGGTACAATGTGATGTTTGTGTTGGTTTTGTGGATGTATGGTCACTTCTGGTCTTGTATAAAGTTTTAAATTTTCCATCCACTGCTCCTGTTTTTGTCCTTCCTGTGTGGTGAAGTGTCTGGCTCAGGGACACAATGGTCTTAGTCCAGATGAACTTTGAATGTCTGCAACAAGGGCAGGTAGACTTGATTCAGTATGAGAGAAGAACTTTGTTTTTCTGTGTTTAAAAGTGCACTGTGTACATTTTTGACCAAAAACAGACTATAAAAAACAACAAAAGTTTTTGTCATTTAGATATCTTTAGATAAACAAATAGAAAAAAAAAATCTTTACTTTGAGTGGCTTTGCAAGACCACAAAACTGATTATTTAGCACGGTGGAAAGCTTCCACTTGTATGTGTCCGTGGAAAAGCTGTTTACCATTAACTGTAAACTTTCATATCATGGCATAAAACTTTATCCCTATTTAGAATACCCCACAGTATGTTTTAAACTTTCTACTGAAGTGTCTGGTTGACTGTTCACCTCCTGAAAGTTACACTGTGTACCTTTTTTAAGGTTTTTATGGCTAACATTTTTCATATTATTGCACGCTATTGACAGTATTATTAATTTAAAGTTTCATGATCATGCAGCAATTGCTGATACATGGAAAACTTTAGCATTCATTTAATTACAATAATTCATTGGATTTATACAGTGAGTTTTATGACTCCCGAGAACTTCACATTTTGCATTATTCATTAACTCCACATGTGATGGAGGTAACTTCTATTGTAGCAACAGCTGCCCTGAGGCAGACTGAAAGAAGCAAGACACACCAGATCCAGACTAAGCAATGGTGAAGTGTCTTGCCTAAGGACACAAGTAATAGGAGGAAGAGATAGTTGTGTGATGTCACATTTATATAAATGAACTAATAAACAAATATAGGGTTAGTTTTGTATATTGTGTAATGTTTTAATGTAACACAAATGTGTAATTACTTCGTGTAGTGTAACATTTTGAGACACTAATGTTGTGTTGCAATTATGTTACATCAAATGACTGATGATTATCATTAGTGGTGGCGCCGCGGTCGTGTTTGTGCTGTATGTTACAGTGCATAGCAAAGTTTGGAAGTTCAACAACAAAGCCACAGACTGCAATAAGCGCTACGGACGCTAGATGTCGCTCCTCCCGCTACAGCTCACGCACGCGCCGCCGCAGAAGAAGATCAAACAGCCCCCGCAGCTTCGACAGAGGTAAGCTAACAACACACAAACTCCCCCCAAAAACAAGCTTCTAACTCCGGCTCCAAGGTCAAACAAGCGCCTGGGACAGGCTCAACGGTCTTCTTTAAAACCGTATGCGTCCAGAAGCTCCGTAAAGCTTGTTTAAACAAATCCGGAATAGTTTAAATCGCTTATCCGACAGTCGTTGCTAGCATTTATTAGCTCCCTTAGCCCGAGCGAAGCTGTGTCTACAGACGCAGTGAAGCCAGTCTGTTCCGCCTGTCACTAGAAACTCGGGCCTGTGGACTGTGGACAGGAGAGACCCAGGAGGACAGACCAAGGAGAGACAGTGGAACTTTATTTGGGGTAAAAAGAAGTTGAACATATCTGCTCCAGGAGACAAACTTGGGAGAGTGAACTTTGAGAGCTAAGTTAGCTTAACCTTCCTTAGCAGTAGCAGAGTGTTTGCAGTTCAGCTGTTTGAGTTCATCTACTTTAAAATAGTTACAGAAAGTATCGTTTCACTACTTATTTGAGTGTATGAGGAGAAAAAGAAGGAAAGTTCTATTGTTTTCATCAGTTTTAAAGGTTGACTCTTGTGAGCCTTTGATCATGTTGCAATGTTGTCATGTCATTAAAACTTTATACAGATAAAACTTAGTTATTAAGACGTCTATACTGTAAAGCTCAAAACTGTCAGTTCCATTTTGTGATGTCATTAAGTGGTAGATTTAGCCTAAACTAAACTGCTTTACTCTAAAGTAAACTGGAATAACATTTAGAAGAGAGTTCAAGTGCTTTAATGTGAATTAGATTTCAAATTAAGCAAATCCAAGACTGAAAGAGTTTAAACTATTCTAATTGAGTAGTGAGGGTACTTTCTACAAAGTTGTGTTCAATTATGGAAAAAGAATAATCATCATTCCTATAAAAATGAAGTTCTGATGTTTCTCCAAGAGAAGACTGGGTATAAGTGATAGTAAACAGCACTACTGGGGTATGTTTGTGCACAGTTTCCCTGCTCATAAGCAACACACTTGTTGTTGTTTGTGTGCACTGTGAGGTGTGTTTGACACGAGCTGTGTGTCTAAGCCCTGCAGAGCTGTGCTGAGGATCAGCTTTACCTGAGCTCTGTCCCAATCCCAGCTCCATCTGCTCAGGAGAGCCTTTTCTCTTCCACTCGCATGCTTAAGTTAATGTACATTATAACACTTAAAGGTGGGGTAGCTGATTTTTACATGTGAAATGTGATCCATCGACACAAGGTTAATATCCACATGGATTCATTTTTTGTTGCAGTTTCACCTTAAAACCTTTTGTTGTTGTTTTTTTTTTACATGGAACAAAGTGAAACTGGAGAGAACCACCCAAGCTCAGACAATCATTCAGCTCCTGATGAGAACAAACTTTCTTTATTATTCAATTCATAAAGTACACAGTGGTCTCATTTGATCACAAAGTGCTGCAGCCTTTTCTAGTCCCCGCTCACTTTTTCAGTCTGCACACTCTCAGTTAGCGGCACTTAGCCTAAATTATATTAGCTAACATTACACATACAGTGCAAATACTCAAAACTGTTTTTAAATGTGTTTGTGATCGCCCCTCAACACGGGCAAGCTAACATGTTAGCTACTTTAACAGAGCTAAGCAGGAGAAGTTGGCAGGGCAGAAGAAGGTGAAATAGCTTGACTTTGAGTGATTGACTGCTGGTTGTTCTTAAAACAGAGTTACTTTGGGGAGTTAAAAATGGATGGATGGATGGATATGTGGGTGGTTTTCTTTTAGGTAGGTAGAATTGGCATTAAAAAGTGAGTTGTGCTCTTGTTGTTTTGCCGTCTGGCCTGGCCTGAGACGTGGGATCTAATGTACTTTTGTGGTTTGTAACGTGTTGCTTTACACCCAGTTCCTTCCTGTTTTGCTATTTCATAAGTGAGCAGCTGAAAGGCAGACTTTTGGAGAAGTGACCCTGAGCTGTGACCTCTGTGTTCTCAGATAAAGCATGGCAATGCCGGGCCAGAGCCCCTGTCCTCCCATGAGTAACCACACCAAGGAGCGGGTCAACATGGCCAAAGTCACGCTGGAGAACTTCTACAGCAACCTGATCGCTCAGCACGAGGAGAGAGAGATGAGGTAAAGTCGTGAGTACTCTGACACCTGCAGGTCTGTAAGCTGAGCTGCTTGGAGCATCCTTCTCTTCTTTCATCATACAAGAGTGTTTCTGTAGCTCGTAGAGTAGGGATCAGACAGGCTTTCACAAGCAATGGGGTTGGTTCCATGAGATTCTGATGAGATTTTGAAATAAAAGGGGGAAAAATAAAATCTATTTCTTATATTATGGTTTTATATGCGTTGCTATAATTTTTACTGCAATTAAAAGCAGATAAATTGCCTCAAAGCATACTATATAAATATTTATAAAAAAATACCCCCAGTTTACACTGGCGCAGTAGCAGCGCGTTACTGCAGCAGCAGGTTATACTACACAGAATCAAGTCTGATCTGACTCAAATAATTTCCACCAGCAGTGTGAGACGCGCGTCTGACGACCGTCAATACGCTATGTGTCGCTCAAATTAGGTTGGAGTTCTTATTTATCAGGGTCCACGGCGCGTCTACCGGACTCTTAGCAGAAGAAACACAGGAAATAACCAAGCAGAGACAAAATAAAGTTCTGTTGCCCTTTAACTACAAAGATTACAGCCGCTAAAACAACGTGTATCGTGTTCAGAAGCTTCGTGAACGACGTGAATGGTTCATGGATAAGAACAAGTTTGTTGTTAGTTTGGAAACACATTGCAAACTTTCCTACTTCAAACATCAACTTAAATCTCGTCCTTATGAGACTCTTTTCTACATGAATATAAGTTGAACTGTTATGAACCACATCATTTTACAGCTTTGCCTGTAACAAACCTGGTTCCCTCTGTTCACATTCCTCTTGTATGAGCTGTTTTAGCCCTACCTGTGTCTGTTTTCCTCCTCCGGTGCTGCTCTCCTCTGTGAGAGAGCGAGCGAGAAGAGCGAGCGAGAAATAGCCTAAATCTGATCTGCAATATTTATTGAGAGATGGGGTGAAAATAGAAGAAAAATGAAATCTAGTACGACGTGAATTAGGCAAAACCTTGATGGACACAAATCTGCAAATGCAGCAGCCGCAGCTTGTTGATCCACCCCTGATTCACAGTTTAAGCTCTTCCTCACCTGACCAATATATAACACGTGAGCTGTTTTTTAGTTTATACGTGTAGATGCTCTCGTTGTTGGAGCAGCACTCATGCGTCTAGTGTAGATTTTGAAAATTAAAAAAGCTTTTGAAAATATGCGCTTGTGTCGCTCTGTCTACATTACATGCTGCTGGTGTACATTCTATTGCAATAAAAATGTCTCATATAGTGTTTAGAGTCTGTCAGGAGGAGTGTCCTGCTTAACTAAACAAAATAAAAAAGAATACCCAGAAATCCCCATTTGAAAACTTTTTTTTTTTTTTTTTTCAGAAAATAAAGTATCATCTATTACATAAGGCCTTTTGAAAACCTAAGTACCAGTAGTTTATACATAATCAGAAGAAAAATGTAGCCCTAGTTGTTGCTGCCAAAAGACTAAGCAGACTGGGCTGTTGGCTACAGTCTGGAGCTCAGGCCACTAAACTACACTCCATCCTACCCTGTCAGATTAGTCTTTTAACTCTGAAATATCTGTGGCTGGTAACAGAGTGAACCTCTAATGTGTCATGTGTTTGCAGACAACAGAAGCTGGAGAAGGTGATGGACCAGGAGGGACTGGCTGATGAAGAGGTCAGTCTCAGCTCTGTGCTCACAGTCTCAAACTTTATCACCTCTTGTGCCTCTTTAATGGGACAAAAGTCAGGTCCCCACATTCTGTAGAGATCAGAAACATGCTTTATTGCTCTGTTAAGACTTAAATAGTGATTTAAACTTTCTCTGAATGTAGAATCTAGAAACCCAACATTTGTGTGTGTGTGTTTATGTGTGTGTTAGCAGAAACGAATGCGACGTTCTCAGCACGCTCGCAAAGAGACAGAGTTCCTGCGTTTGAAGCGCACACGGCTGGGTCTGGAGGACTTTGAGTCGCTCAAAGTGATCGGCAGAGGAGCGTTTGGAGAGGTCTGTGCACTGAACACACTTCTGCAGTGAGATCTGTGCTCCTCCTTAAGCATACACTCAGCTACATGTTGTTCTGTTTTAGGTGCGACTGGTGCAGAAGAAAGACACAGGCCACGTGTACGCCATGAAGATCCTGAGGAAGGCAGACATGCTGGAGAAGGAGCAGGTCAGTGTGCACTACAGGACTAACCTTGTTCAGACCCGGCTAGTGTCGAGTCTTGTCCACAGCCATTTTCAGTTCAGTAGGCAAATACTAAAACATACTACTAATTAGGTTTTTAGCTTTAATCTATATTATGCTCTTGTTTTATTTATGCTAAATAATGTGTTTTTATCAAAGAAATGCTTTTGTTTTTAGGCTGTGTTAAGCTCTTGAACTAAAAACTCACAAGGCGTTTTTCCACAAGAAAGTACCAAGAACTGAGTTCCCACATTCCTTTAGTCCCTGTCCCCATGTTTGCATTCACATAGCAACAGTTTTGGAAACTGGCATCTGTTTAGTCTGGAACATTTGTTGGAGTTAAAAAACAAAAAGTTTCCCTTCTTTATATAACTACAGCGTACAAAAGTAAAATCATTTCTGAAATCAACAATAAAACCCAACTTTTCACTATTATTCCTAATAATAGTTAGTATTTACAAAGTTAAACATTTATTTTGGGAGCTACAGCATTTAATTCTTTCCAGTAATTTTTCTCTGGGATAAGGAAAGCTTGTTTCAATTTCATAAAATATAAAACATGTTTTCAAACAAAGCTGACGCTGTAAATGTGCTTGTGTCACCAAAAACGTTCCTGGTCTGATTGCAAAGTACCTGCCACAGAGCAGGAGCTAAAAAAGTCCCTAAAGTGTGGCCGTGGGAAAAGGCCTATAATTTTTTTTTATTGAACATAATTGAACAACAACACATTGAACTAAAATGATTGTTGTATTGTTAAGATAAATGGGGCAGTTGTGGCTAAAGAAATATAAAATATCCACTACATTGTATTAAATAAAGCTTGATTTGTTAATGTACACCATATCAAATGTTTGTGAGCTCATGTAGTATGTGCTTGTTGTCTGTGCAGCTGGGTCACATCCGGGCTGAGCGGGACATCCTGGTGGAGGCTGACAGTCTGTGGGTGGTCAAGATGTTCTACAGCTTTCAGGACAAGATGAACTTGTACCTCATCATGGAGTTTCTGCCTGGAGGTGTGTTCTCTTTATGTCTCTCCCTGTCACCCAAACATGTTGCTCATAAATTGGACCAAATTGCCCTGAAAAAGTCATATGTATGAAAAGTTGTCACTGGCTGTGTCCAGTCAGTGCATAGGGGTTAGTTTGGACCAAAATGATTGTATGAAACATACAGTAATAGTTTCTTGATAAATTCTAACATTTAAACATGGTAGTCTTACAAAGTCTTATGCTGCGTTCAGACCGGACAGCATCAGAGCGTCCAAAGCATCCAGTTTACATGTTAAGTCAATGTAAACCTGCGTCTCGAGGCGTCCAGCGAATTTGAGTCTATTGAGTTAAAATTAGCTTGTTCAGGCACCTGCTGCTGCTGCTTCTTGTGAAGTAGACGCTTAAAATGGCCGTGGATGCTTTGGCCGTCTCATCAGGCGTTGATGCCAGAGTTGGCTGTGTTCATCTTTCAAGCGTCGAAAGCCTGCGTCCACCAATCAGACACTGCTCTCCTGTGATGTAGTAGCATGCTGTTCTCCTGTTACATTAAGGGGACTGTTTACTAAAGAAGACTTGGTCGCTTGTTGCTCTGAAAATCTGACAACACAGCAAAACAAACAATACGGGACAAGATCTGGACTGACAAGGCCTCACATGGATCTATTAAAATTGCTTGTTGCCATGTTTAAACCTGCTGTACGATGTGACACTGGAGGAGGACAGAGACAGCAAAGACTGCCTGGAGGAAGAGAAAGTTGTGCGATCAGGTAAGTTACGTTTTATTAGGCAGAAAGCCTCTCTTTCCTTCTCTCCCTCAATTGTGATCTATGTGCAAAACAGAGCCTTTTGCAATAAAAGCGGGAAGGCAAAGAAGCGCATCATTGCGTAAAAAGTGTCCTTGTCTCCTGCACGTTGGGGCGTTTTAGACGCCTTTTGGACGTCAGCTTTGAAAATATTCTGCGTCAAAATGCGCTTAAACACTGTCTGGTCTGAACACAACATTAAATCTGACTAATTATACAGGAACCCTGTGTTCCCATGGCCCATCGTTACATTTTAGTCATATGATCTGTGGGAGGATTGACACTTTTTAAATATTTGTTATAGGGCTGGGCAAATTGATTCAGTTCATTTGGGTCTTTAGTCATTTTACAATCTGAAAAAAGTGGCTAAAAAGTAAAACAGAGGTGACCTATGGTGTGTGGAGCTGTGTGCACACAGGGGAGACCTCAGTGACTTTTTGCTGCTCTCCCCTATATGACTGTTTGCAAATCCAAACCCAGTGTCTGTAGTACTGTATCTTGAGTTAAACCTAATTTATTTCTGTGTAACTTCAGAGTTACCTCTTTCAAGTGACAGAAAAATCAACAGCATGATATTCCAACACGTCACCTTCTCTGCATTTTTATCAGATTAGACTGTATAACAATTCCCTGTGACATATGAGTGTAAATACAGTATGTGTGTGTGTCAGGTGACATGATGACCCTTCTGATGAAGATGGACACTCTGAGTGAGGAGGCCACTCAGTTCTACATCGCAGAGACCGTCCTGGCCATAGACTCCATCCACCAGCTGGGCTTTATCCACCGAGACATCAAACCAGACAACCTGCTGCTGGACTCCAGGGTCAGACACTGTGTAGTCCCACCTCTGTACCTGAGATGGATTACAACACTGTTGAAGGCTTTCCTTCACATTTTACTCATCTAAAAGAAAAAGTCCTTTATTTACATGGACAGCCTGCGTGTCTTGTGAGGGACATTTATGAATGAAAGATGGAGGCGGCCTTATAAAAGCAGCTGGCTTAGGTCATGTGACCAATCAGCGTCGCCAGATAAGGCAATCTCACAATGTATAAAGTACAAAGAAGACATACACATCAAATATGAGGAGAGAGGAAAAACATGAAATACATACAGTACACGCACTGGTGTACACTTCATACTTCACTTCACACAAGCCACTGGAAAAAGAGACAAGGGGGCCCCAGTAAGAACATCAAGAACATTAAGATTTATTAGACCGTTTGTTACAAAAATGGACAAAAGTCAATTTCTTCATTCAAGTATAGTTTTAGCTTCTATGTCCACATTTTAACTCAAAAGATGAAAACAAAACATACGTGATACACTGAAAAGGACATTTAGACGAATAAAGAAAACAATAAAAAAGATGACTGTAACACTTGGATTACTAGCCGCTTTTTTCACAAGAATAAATTGTAGAGTAGTGTGTTCTATATTTGTACTTTTTCTTGTCTTGTTCATGTCTAGTTGGTTCGACTCTTATGCAGGTGTGCTCAGTAGTGTTAATATTTGACAGTTTTGTAAAATGTAATTGTAACCCAGCGTGTTCTCTCCTCTGCTCCAGGGCCACGTGAAGCTGTCCGACTTCGGTCTGTGCACCGGCCTCAAGAGAGCTCACCGCACAGACTTCTACAAGAACCTAAACCACAGCCTGCCCAGCGACCTCAGCAAACAAAGTGAGCTGCTGTTCTTCTAACATCTCCACTGCTGTACGTGCTGTGTATCCCACTCATGTGTCTGTGTGTGTGTGTGTGTGTGTGCAGCTCAGAACATGAACTCCAAGAGGAAAGCAGAGACCTGGAAGAGAAACCGCAGACAACTGGTAGGTCCACATCTTCTACAGTCTGAACACACACACTTCTGATGTTTAGAAGATGCACACATAACCAGAGCCCTGTGCTGCGACGCTAGATTTGGGGTTGAGCGAGGTGAGTTCTGGGTTAAACCTGGTCTGGTCCTGCCAAACTGGATTGCTTCTTATTGGGGCAGATCTCTATGGCAACATGTTGCAAACTCATAACCTGCTCCGGACCAGGATAAGTTCCCGAACAAGTTAAAAAGACGCGTCACCTAGCCAATCAGAGATGAGAATCCTAACCCTTGTGAAGAGAGAGAAAGAGAGAAAAAGAGAGTGGCAGAGAAATGAGGAAATGTGAAAGTCACGCCATATTCTTTTATATCAATGCGATGCACACGTAGCCTATGTACAAACTAGAGTTGATCTGTCAACTGTGGTAAGAGACTCTTGTCCAGGATAAGTTCAGTTACGTTCGTAGTACAGAGCTCTGGGATCCCGCGAGTCCTTAAAAGTAAATTAAATTAGATTAAATTAGGAATGGGGAAAATTAAGCTCTTAAACTTAAACTTTAGGCTCTACATTTGAATGAACTTTTTTTAAGACTGTGTATCTTGAACAGATTTGTCAAAGTTAAGTGAAGAATCTATGTTTGTGTCGGAGATATTGCATTTGTTGTGATACTCGTCATGTGAATAAGATGGAGCTACAGTTCTTCATCTGACGTCATACTATGAGCTCACTGTTAGCTTAGCACAACCGCCTCACAACTTTGGAACTAAACAAGAACTATTCAATTTGGCCAAAGGAAAAGCACATTTCATTTAGTCAGCAAGTTTTATGGTATTATCCCTACCCAGTACTACAAATCACAACGTTCTACAGGCCAATGTTATTTCAATCAGAAGGAGAACAGCAACAATTATTTATTTACCGTTTATTGCTGCAATCCAAAAGATGAGTGGGTCTAGTCACCCCAGTTCAGTGTTATTAACAGGAAAAACTGCCTCCTGGCTTATAGAGGGATTTTTTGTTTCTCAACACGGGCGATGCACGCACACCCGTCCTGCAGAAAGAGCCTCCGCACATAGACACAAACAGTGGAAACAAGTCTAGAAAGCTCCGTTGTCAGCTAACGTCAAGAGTTTATCACTTTGCGAAAGTTGTTATGCCGCTAAGTTAACATTTATGGATGAAATTTGATCCTACGACCCTTAGAAGTCGTAAGTAAGTGAGAAAAACTGCGACAAAAACGCTGTCTCAAGCTATCATACCGGTTTATACCTGTTCAAAGCAGCTAGCTGTCGTCTCGTTTCGTTGTTTAATTCGAATAAGTTTCCCAATGTAAACAAATGGAGATCAGCTCTTTCTGCATGACCGAAAATCCCTCTATAACTGCTATGAATTCTACAATGTGAAACCAACCTACATTTTCTTTTATTTATGCTAGGTGCGTGATAGATCGTGGACACGTAGTGAAAATATCAGCTTTTAAATCACAGCGTGACCGAAGAACTCCGCCTTTTTCCCTGTTATGTTACAAAAATGAAGTGACTGCATTTGACACTGCAGATTTGAACATTGTGAGAGCACATGTACATGTTCAGTATTTACGCACAGAAAACAGATTGCTGTATTCTTTTCCCCTCATAATATTAAAAACAAAAATATGCCCATACTGTATTCTTCTGCTATAACTGGAATTTCCTTTTGTAAGACTCATGTAATCTGGTCTGGTGTTATTGAGTCCAGCCCAGAGCAGGAGAAGGAAGTGAATGAATAATGCAGCATCATGCTCTTGGTCTATCTTTAAAGGTACTTTTTAGGTCACAGCCATTTCATGGAAGAGTTCACACTGGATAGACTAGGCACACAAAGAATAAATGGTCTAGAATACATTCATTGCAATCAGAGTCTTATAGTACATTTTTTGTTTTACTCACTAATGACTTTGATCAACAACTAAGTATTAAGTGTGGTTAAACTAATGTGGCTATGGAATTTATTGACTATTTCTGATTTAAATGATTAATCTGCAGCCGATCACTTACAAAGCTTGCTATTGGAACTAAATACACTGAAGAAATAGTATGAAACATGGGCATGAATTCATAGATAATCTGGGAATGGTTACGGACATGGAAACCTTGCTATGATCCCTATTGTGTAATAAAGCGTGTGTGTTGTGTTCCTGCTCCAGGCCTTCTCCACAGTGGGCACTCCAGACTACATCGCCCCTGAAGTGTTCATGCAGAACGGCTACAACAAGCTGTGTGACTGGTGGAGCCTGGGCGTCATCATGTACGAGATGCTTATAGGTAAAACCAACTCATAGTGTTTTCACGTGAGATCGACAAGAGCTGCAGAGGCACGTGACAGGACATAACTGCAGTACAGCTTCAGTCTGTGCTGTTTTTAACCCTGCTGTGACCACTGCCACTCCTGTTAAGCTCTTCTAATGATTTATAATAAAACTGAGCCATTCCAATTCTGGAGAAGAAGAGACTGCTTTGGTCTTGTCTTTGACTCGGTCCACGCCTTTTGCTAAACTTGCAACAGGAGTTCATGGCCCAGAGCAGTGACCTGTCTCAGGTATAGTTTGTAAGACCTGCACAATAAGATCATGTAGATACTGATGATTGTATAGAATCGATGGACTGTGGTCTTTGTCTGGTCTATGTCTTGACTCTCAGTGTTCTAGGTTTTGTCTTGGTCTTGATTAGTGTGGTTTAGAGACTACCACATTATGACATGAGTTCTGTAACATACTTGCTGTCCCTTTCAAATAAACCTGAATAAATCTCCATTAAAAAAAATGTCACAGAAAAGTACACCTTAAGAAAACAACAAGAAAGTGGAAACCAGAACCCAAAGCCATAGATGGTATTATTGATACCGAAATTTAAATATACTGATACCATATTCATATACAAATTCTAAATTTGCATATGATTTCGTAATTACTTTGTGTCAAACAAGGACAAAAAATCTGCAGAGTGTAGAGCCGTCCTTTGTTTGCACCTGATCAACTAAAAACATTGTAATAAACCAACAATCTTACCTGACAAGCTAATGCTGCAGAAATCCTCCAAAGTTCTTGGTATAAAGGGATTAATTGTTTATCATTTTATGGAGATGCGCTTTTTAATATTTGTTTTGTGCAGCTTATGTTTTGGTGCTCCTGAAAGTGAAAACATTACAGTATCCAAAACTACCAGGTCTAACCAAAACTTTTGGAATAATTTAGTATAAATAACAGTAGCTGACCCTGGTCTCTGTGTTGCTCTGTTTAAGTGTTCTATGCTCTCTGCCCAGGCTACCCTCCGTTCTGCTCAGAGACGCCTCAGGAGACCTACAGGAAGGTGATGAACTGGAGAGAGACACTGACCTTTCCCCCTGAAGTGCCCATCTCAGAGAAAGCAAAAGACCTCATCCTCAGGTGTGTTATTATTCTGATACTGTTACTGGTATATCTGAGAACTCCTACCAAATGTCCAATTCAATATATTGTAATGAATAGGGAGCAGCTGTTCTGGGCTTGTGGCTAATGCAAATGCTTGCAGAAGGTTAAAAAAGGCTCTTGAAACCATAAAGACACTGAGACAGTGTTACTTCTGGGATGACTTTATTATATCTTTATCTAGCCTTTAGAGTAGAAGAACTGTGGTTAAATTAAAACTAGAACTGGTTAAAGTCCAAGTTGGCTAGCACAGGCACAGCTAATTTGTTGCTAACTCTGACTTTTTTATTTTTAACATTGCATTAGCCATTTGCAGCTCCAAGAATGAGCATCTTTAGGCCTCACTATTGTAGAACTACATAGTATACTAGAATCGACACATTTACATTAGATAATTACCTATGACTCTTCTCAGCATCCAAACATTTTATTTGAAGTACATTTTAAAATATTTACTTAAATAGTTGTTTGTTGTGTTGCCTAGATTTTTTTAGAGTTATTATGCAATTTTTGCTATCAGTACCATTCCTGAGAAAAAGTATTGATAATGGATCGTCTAGAAAAAAAATAGTATCAGAATAACAGTAGTTGTACAGAAGACATACTGACTGTGACTGTTGTGTTCAGATTCTGCTGTGAGGAGGAGCACAGGGTCGGAGCTGCTGGGGTGGAGGAGATCAAGACCAATCCTTTCTTTGAGGGCGTAGACTACGACCACATCAGGTGAGGGCTAAACGTGGAGCTTCACACGACGAAAAAACAGTCCAAATCAACATGGATGAGTCACACAAAAGGCTAGAGTCACTGCATTTCTAATGACCACTAGTGATGGGCGAAATGAACGACGCTTCGGTACACGCTTCGGTACACGCTTCGGTACACGCTTCGAGCTTTTCCTGGTGGGAGGGGAGTGAAGCGCGTACCGGAGCTTGTGTTGTTTTCAGGGAGTGACGTCATCAGAGCGTAATGAAGCGCCGTTTGGCTGAAGTGGTTCGGAAAGTGGTTCATTTGGGCCGAGCTGTGTTGAAGCAAAAGGATCGCCTCGTGATCCGCAGCAGAGCCTGGATCTGGGACACTTTATAGACCTGGCTGGTTTATGTTGGACCTTGTTTTAACAATTATTAAGACTCGCAATGAAAAAATAAGCTTAGACCCCGTTTATCAAATAAAAAAACACTTCTGGTGTGTATGTAAGGGGTGGAAACCACGCGAGCGTCACTATAGCTCAATGCACTGAGCGTCTGCTTGAAGTACGGCAGGTTGGGAGGTCAAGCCCAGCGCAGGACGAATTTTTTTTTACATTTGTGTCTGGATTTGGATGTTATTTTAGAAATGAATATAAACAGATGAAATGCAAACATTTATACAGTTAAGCTACTGAAAACAGAATTGTTGGTTAATTTTCAATAATATCAGCGTTTAATTGTTCATGACATGGTTCATTTTACATGCATACATGTTTTTGACCATAAGAGCTAACGAACCACTTCTGCAAAGCTCCGCTCATGTTTCGGTACACCTGGCAAATGGTTCGAGTATACAATGAAGCGTCATTTGCCCATCACTAATGACCACAACTGACCTGACGTCCAGAGCTAAACCTGCATGAATAGAGCTTAAGTTTGGCCTTCTGATTTGCATGTTCTCCTCATGTTGCCAGTGTTTTGTCGGCCCTTTCCCAAACGTCTCCCTACTCACTTCTAAGATTTGCGCGCTCCCTTGAGTCAAGTGCTGTCTGAAATGCACAAGGGCAGAGTGAGAAGGAGACAGTCAGACACTTCACAGCGAGTGAGCAGCAGCTGCTCACTAAACAGGTGTGTGTAACACTGAAAACAGTCCCACGGGAAACATGCCCACATGGGATTAGTTCCAGCTTTTTATAAAAGTTTAAAGATGTTTAATTAAGCATTTAATTTCCAACTCTAATCATTTTAAAATGAATGAAGAAAATATACTGATGCACATTTAGCTTTTATTTGTCCTGAAAAATACTGCTGGACTCAAAATGTTCTGGACATTTTTGATCGTCTTGTAAACTCAGGAAAGAGGCTGGATTCATTTGCATCTCAGACACATATTACAATCTGATATCAAAATGATAATATCAAAGGATAGCCTTTGATATTGTGACTCACAGGGCAGAGTTTTCTCTCTGAAAACTTGTGTCTCATTTGTTTGTAATGATGGAACTGGTGAGAAGAAGAATATTTGGGAATGTTGAGGGAATTTTATATGTACATTTTTGTCACAGTCAAAACAAATACTAAACAAGACAAGCTCTAAAAGTGCCCAGTAGGTGGTGATAACGCTGCCTTCCCAAATGCCAATAAAAGAAGAAGTTTAAAAGAGTGAAGTGTGTCTGAAATCACGGGAATGAAGGGAACTAGGGAGTGTCCCTCACAGAAGTGTAGTGTGTAGTTCTTAGGGAGAGGGAATAGGGACTGGTTTGGGACAGGGCCGTCATGTCATGTATGGTCAAAGTTCACTGGTCATTTAAAGGTACAGCAGCATCACTAAGAGGAGTCGATGAGGGAGGAGGTGTACGATTGTGACAGAGTGCTAAAATGACGATGTGTGTTACAGAGAGCGTCCGGCCGCCATCCCCATAGAGATCAAAAGCATCGACGACACCTCACACTTCGACGAGTTCCCCGACTCCGACATCCTCCATCCAGGTACGTAAGGCTGGGCAGTCCACATCACAGCAGTCGATTCAGTATGTCAGCAGTGAGTGGTGAATGAAGAGAAACTAAAAGTACAGGCATCACACACAGCTCAACTCATGACATTTTTATTCCTAAATAAAATGCAGAAAACATCCTGAATCTTCAACTGTTGATAGCAAACAATCTTTTTATTTTTTTTGACACATCTAAAAATCATGGTAGACATAAAACTTTAGTGTGCAACTCGCTTTAGTCCGATTATTTTTTCTATTAAAATGATGTCAGTGCAGAACCAGTATACAGGTACAGTCATAGAGAACCTGGAAATTTAAATCTATTGGAATTCAACTGGTTTTGAAAAAAGTTTGGGAAAATTGTAAACTATTTTGAGTTAAAAATGGAAGATGGTTTACTCCAACACATTTAACTAAGACAGAAGAAAAAATAAAAATGGGATGTGTTGCAGTGACTGAACATTTTGACGTCCTTTGCAACTAAAAAGACTCATTTTAAAACATGTGGTAACTAAATGGTTGCATTTCATTTAATGAATTAGTTACTGAAAACAAGAGCTGGGCGATCTAGGGAAAAAAAAAATCACAATTTTTTTCCTCATATTGTTCGATCTCGATTTTAGATTCTATTTTGATTGATCTTTATGAACATAAACTTTAATGTGTAAATTATTAATTTTTTTTTTAATTGTAGATTAATAATCTGCCTCTATCTTTGATTTTTACTGACAAAGGATTGGTTTTCAATCTTTGGATTCAAAGCATACAACTCAATAACTGATGGTTCGATCTCTCGATGAAACTGAAAACAATGTGTGTGTGAATACAAAGTTACAGAAATGTTGAAATTTGTTTTGGAAAAGTCATCGAAAAGTTATGAAAAACCATCAAATCAAATCTGTACACACCCTGAATAGCCAAAGGTTTGTGTATATCAACGTTGGTTTGTTTTGAACAGACCTCTGTTGTATTCAGACTTGACAGTTTGGGCTGCAGACTATAGACTTGTTCAAAAGTGGATGTTCCTGTGACGTGTCTGGTCTTTTCCTACTGGGAACAGCAGGACAATGGCGCCATCTGCAGTCTGACCTCTAGAACTGTGTCCCAGAAGTTTGTTCATCTGTAACAGAAGACCTAAAGAACTTCATCAATTGAATCATGATTAATATACTATGTCTATTTCTTCTCCATGTATTCTAGACACAGATATCTTTCTGAATTTAGGAATTTGGCACAGCAATGGCCCTCCTTACTTCAAGCAACAGCTAAATTCACAGTCAAATATTCTATTTATTGGAAAGGAAAAGGTCCATACTCAGTGAGGAACCATTGGCCTTTGAGGTGAACAAAAGCATTAGCTTCTTCAGAAAATCTAGTGGGAAAAGGTTTTGAATTGAAAGTGGTATTAGAGACAGATCATGGTTTTGATTTGTGTAAACTTTATTTTTCTTTCTCCCTCTGCTTTTCTGAAGGTTTATACATGACTGTGATTGGCTAAATGCAGCTGTCACTCAGAGCATGATGATAAAACAAAAAACAGTCAGCATTTGAACAAACATCTGCCTGCCCAACTCATATATTTAATCAAAAATGCAGATGACCTTGAGATTGAGTTAGGGTTGCTTATATTTTAGGTTTTGCTTTATACATTTCTGTCTGTGAAGCGTCTAAAGTCAAAGCGCTGGTCCTTAGCCTTCTGTTTGTCATGATACAAATCACTAAATGTAGTTTTAAGACGTGTATCTGAAGTTTACCTTCGATAACCTTCCATTCATTTCAATGTACGTGGACTGTGCTTTCACCCAACATGTGGCGGCACTCGTTTGGCAGAACGGGAAGTGACATACCTTGCTGCCTCTGAAAAGTCAAAGTCGTCTCATCCCTTGATGCAACTTGCAATCTGTATGAGTTGCATAACTTTTTCTTCTGAGAGACGACCTCTGTGCAGTTTTTATTCGGTTCTGGAGCGAAAATACCCATTCTGCGGCCACACTCTATACTGGGATAGTAAGCACTATTTGTGCAAGTTTTGCCCAATTGAGATACCTTTCTCTTATCTCCTGAATGACTTACCCTACACCCTGCGTTGAATGATAGACTGCAAACAAACGTAGAACTGTCATTAGGGGAACAGCTTCCCTCTCCACGTCGGCGTCGAGTGCACTTATCAATGCGTGCGCTCGCTCAGCTTCCACTTTTCCATAGTGGTTCAACAGTGGTCTTACTGCTCTCTCTGCGTATTGTGGAAGATCTGTGTGTAAAAAAATGTATGTATGTCACAGCCCTACTGTATTGGTATAAATGGCTTTGTGTGTGATCATAAAGTGGATTATCCCAGCCTTACTTTCTAGGTTTCTCTTCCACGTGAAACTAGAACCTCTGCTTTCACAATCACAGGTGCTTGCTCGTGTGAATTATTCTCTCCTAACTAAATGTTTGTCTTCATTTCAGTCACCACCGTGTCCAACCAGACCGAGACAGAGCTCAAGAACAAGGACTGGGTCTTCATCAACTACACATACAAGCGCTTCGAAGGGCTGACGGCCAGAGGAGCCATCCCATCCTACATGAAATCTGGGAAGAGATGAGAAGAGAACAGGACTCTGCGGCGGCATTTGAAAAAAAAAAACTGCTTTGCCTCTTCTTCTTTTTCTCCTCCTCCAAATAAAACCAGCATTCCACTTTTCCTCCAGCAGCACCAGGTCAGACCAGGTGGGACCAAGGGCTGCTTCCAAGACTCGTTCTTCAGGGATCTTCTTCTGCTGCTGCTGCTGTGTTTGAACCAAAGACAACACGTCAGGTTTCTGCTGGACTCGTGGGGGATTTTTCATGTTTAGGGTCACATGTTTTTACACACACACACACATTGTTACACGCGTTTTGTCTTGGCCTTGTTCAGCACCTTATGGCGGATTTTTGATGCAATTTGATTCTGCTCTGTATCGTTCGGCAATATTTATTTAACCACTATTAAAATCATGTGTCCATTGCGTTGACATGGGTGTTTGGGCTGTGCATGTGGAGAATGCTGCATGGACACACAAGTCAATGGTATTTTTTATTAGCGACAAGGCTTTGTGCAAATGAAGTGTTTGAAAAAAAAAAATGAATTGTGTTTTCTCCAAATGTCAGTGGATGCAACAACATATCAGACGCGAGATCAGTTAGATTATAAGTTCATTTGTAAATGGAGCTCCAATTCAATTGCAGACCTGGCACACACACATTAACCCCTTATGACCAACACCTGACTAAAACCATCTCTAATCCAAATTGAAACGGTTCCTGATCCTTTGGGCGCTGCAGTTTGGATTCTGACTAGTTTTGAGTCAGAAGAAGCTCTGCACAAAAGAACATCAGGTTTTAAAGTTCATCTAAAATGTTTTCGTTGTAAATATAAGAAGCTGGAGTCAGCCTGTAACTCTAGATTTGGTGTATTTTGGATTTGGACATTTTCTCTTCAAAAACTGAAGCTATTTTCATAAAGAAATTGTTTTAGGGACATTTATGACGTAAGGGACATTTATTGACGTAAGGTCCATTTGAAAAGTTCTCTTAAATTTGGGGGGATTTTGGGGCTTTTTTATTTGTAAGTTTAGAGTAAAAACTGATGCGTATTCCTCCCAGAATGTTTGATTTGACTGTAAGTGGGTTCACTTTTTTTTTTCTTTAAAAGTTGAGTTATATGCAGCCCGATCTTGCCCTTTGTCTTAGCCGGTCTAGCCTTGGTCTTAATTATTCCTCTGTTGGCCACTAGTGGCTCTCTCTAAGCTCTATACACTGTCAGTGTAGAAGGTGTGGCCCAGCCAGATGTGAGGTACAGTTTTGTTCATGAACCTGACACATCTCAACTGTGACAAGAGCAGCTGCGAGCAGCTGCTTTAGAATCACAGGCAAAAGAACTGTAGCACAGCTTCAGTTGGGAAAAAAACTGTAATAATAGAAATCTATTTGCTGAAAGTCTTGTACTTGACAGACTTTACAACTTTGTCTAAAAATGTGTCTTTTCTTTTACATAAAGCTGTGACTAATAAAGAATAATCAGATGTGAGAGTGAACATGGGTCAGTGTGAACAACAAGCTTTATGTAAAAGAAATATACTGACAGTGTATAGAGTTGGAGAGAGCCACTAGTGCCATTGGCAACAGAGAATAATAAGACAAGGCTAAGAGCTAAACAAAAGGAAGACGGCTGATGGTTAAGCTTAAGATACAAAAAAAGGTTAAGTAAAGACAATGCAGATAATACATCAGATTTGTCCCATAAGAGACATAAAATAACAGTAGCTATCAATGTCAAACTTCTAGAGTTTACTCATATAAATGTAAGAACAAATGCACTCATTTTTCTTCAAGCGATGTTTTAATTTCGAAATGAAACGTTGGTCAAAATGACACTTTTGTTTTCATTTTTGCTGATCCTGTCACCAATTCCATTCCAGGTTCAGTTTTTGTTTAAACTTGAACCTGTTTGGTCCCAGAAGCAGCTTTTGAACCAAACCCTGATCACTGAAACGCGGTGCTGTCACACACAATAATGACATTTGGAGCAAAGACTGCAGGCATGATGAAGAAAACACCAGTCTTACATGTTTTTGTTTCCAGTTAGAGAAACCTTTAAATGAAGCGAAATGATCTCTGTGTCAGACTTCTGATGTGATGTGTTGTAGCACCGTAGCACATATTAGAATCAATCATTCCAAACAAACAGATCACAGATTTCTGCAGATTAATGTTGAAGCTCAGAATGATTTTAACATGAGGTGAGTGACACCACACAAATAAACTCTCATTGGACCGTACATTCTGGATTTGAAAAGACCAAAGTCACTCACACAAACACAAACAGCTGTGTGGAGAAGACTGTTTGCTCTGAAGTGTGCTGTTACTTCAGGATAAAAAGACAATGTATATATCCATTTTAAAGCTGCACTATGTAACTTTCCGAGTTTTCAGTTTGACTTAAGAATTCTCTCTAAATGTGGAGGATTTGTGACTTGGGCAAAACACAACACCAGGTGTGTACCGCTGACAGATTATAAAAGAAAAAAATATATATAAAGCCCTTTAATCTTTAGGCTTCTCCACCTCCTTTCAAATAACTCCACAAAGAATTAGGATTTACACTGGCATTACCACTGTAAATGTAACTTTAGACACCTAAGTTTGTGTACTAAAGACCCCTAACTCTATTCCATAATAACTGGGTTTCTCAGTAGCTCACAACCACATTTGTTTTGTTCAAGTCTCTCAAAGAGAGAACAAAAATCCCTTTTGTGAACGCTTATTCAGGAGAAAATTAGTTCACATTGTCCTGACTACATCTACTTCACTTTTCTTCTCCAAAGCCAGTGTAAGTGTGGTCATGGTGTGCTATGAGTGCAGATTTGGGTTTTTGGTTTGTCTCATGTTTGTGTAAAGGAGTCAGTGAGATGCTGAGGTGGAAAGACTCTTACAGTGTGTATGCTGTGGTTACATGTGATAAGGTGAGGAACTCTGAGTAGAGCTACTGCTCCTCCATGTGAAGAGAAGCCAGCCGAGGTGGCTCTGGCATCTGTTCCGCCTGCTTCCCCAGGAAACCCCCAGGACACACTGGAGGGACAGTCTGTGGACTGGCCTGCGAACGCCTCAGGGAATCTGGAAGGAAATCTGGGACTCGGAAATTAGAGAGAAAATAGTTGTGTGTCCCTATGAAACATTGGCCTTTATACATTAGTGCACAAAGTTAGGCATTTGCAGTTAACAAACATAAATAAAACCTTTCAGTCAAGTTACCTTACTGCTCTATGTCTATGTATTTGTCTAGTATTATAATTCCAGATGTTTCTGTTGCATAAAGGTCAAACATCTAGATAGAGATGAAGCTCCTCCCACAGAAAAGTTACATGTGCAGCTTAGTTAAAACTACTTGAATTTATTAATATTTAGGCAGTTTTAGTAGGGTATTTTTGTACCATATTTCACTTGTTTCAAAACATTTCAGATCATTTTAGTCTTTTGAGCTTGAATGAATGTTGTCCTGAGGAGAGTACATTTTTCAACAGCAGGTTTTGGGCTGCAACTAACAGATGTATTAAAACAAAACAGAAACCCTTTAATCAAGTCAATCTATGTCCAAGTAAATGCTCTTTCAGCGGTGAAAATGACCAATATTTAAGTTTCATTCTAACTTCAAAAACTGTAGTGCAGTGTAATGCTCCTTTAAACTGGTGAACCTGACTTACAGTATGTTGTGAATCAAACTTGACATTTTACCAAAACAACACTTTATGATCTGACCAGGTTACTGAATTGAAAAAATAAAAGCTTGTATTTCTCATAGATATTCAAAAGTTGCTCGGATATCTTTGGCGTACGTGACTATGAATCGTGTGCAGCAGGGTTTAAAGGACCACATGTGACTTCTTGTTCTGCAGCGTGAAAACCAGGTCCTCCAGCTTTAAACTTCTGCATTTATTATTACATTTTTATTTGACTTTGTTGAGACTGTGCATGAGCTAAACTGCAACAATAAAAACAGACATATTGCTGTTGCATGCTTTAACAATTTAAACACTTTTTAAATAGTTCTGTCTCCATAGCACAAGATTGTCACAAGTTTGTCTAAACACTTACACTGACTATGAAGGGTAAGCCAATTCCTTTAAAAAACAGCTCCGCCCACATGTGAGATGATGACATCATAACAGATAATGGAGCTCAGCACAGTGAATGAGAATGTTGTTTGAATGTAATCTTTGTTTAATAAATGATATTTCACATTAAAAGTCTGTTTCACTTTGTTGTTATGTCACATACTGTGTGTGAGATAAAGACTTGTTCCATTTGGAATTTCAAATATGGCCACAGTTTAAAGGACATTTCTCAGTGTTTTCCGCTGGGGCTGGGAATCACAGTTTTTCTCACTTGGTTTGGCTCATTTTTTCTTAAAACTAAAAGATCATTTGTCCCTTTGTCACAAATTAAATCTCACCAGCAAAAGCACAGATCTCTCTCAAATCTGTCCACACATGCTTCAAACCCAAAGTAAAGAGTCAGTGCCATCAAAATCACAAGATTCTTCTTAGTCACTTTTGCTAAAATAACCTGGATGGTTCAACACAACACCATTGATCACCTGCAGAAGCTCATATCCTTTCCAAAACACTTTACTCATGTGTCCAAACCAGATGTTTTTCTCATCTAAACAGTCAGTGTCTCCAAAATACATCGTCCCTTTGTCCTTGTGTGAGCACTGACAGTCAGATTTCTCAGGTGTTTTCTCTCTATGGCAGAGGTCGAGGTAACACAATGTAATTATAGACTAGAATACACTAAAGCTGTTCTCCTTTCGTCTGACTCACTTAATCTTACATTTACAACATCATTTGGTCAAACAGTCTTACAATTCTCTGCCACTTACAGCTCACAAACAAAAGCTCATCTGTTTCCCAAAACTGTTCATACAAGCTTCAAAACTAAACGTCTTCTCATCTAAACAGTCAGGACAGAATGAGTTACCATTGTAACTGTATTACTGTTTTACTTACAAATGTACTGCATAACTGCAGTGACTGGAGCTCTTTGTAATTTAATAGTCTGATTATTTGTCATTTCTATTGTATCATTCTTTGTCAAATTTAGTCTCATATTGTAACATCAGAATAAGTCATATCTAGAGAAGATCTCAGTGTTTGTTCTTTTGTCAGAATGAGTCAAGAACAAAACACCACAGAGTCTTGTGCTCATGAGGACTTACAAAGTGAAATCCTGCTGCAGGTTCTGGAGAGAACATCCATTAGACTGTGATTCAACTCATCAGTTTGGATCAGTAAGATCTTTTTATTTGTAAAATGTGCTGCAGAGTTTATTACACAAGATACAGAACCGAAATCAGTTTATGTTTCTAAATGTTTACGCCTGGATCAGAACCATCTCACCCCAATCACAAATAGATCAGTCTCTCTTAGAGGTCACTTCAATCGTTTTCATTCTAGTCTACAAAAGATCTGTTGTGAAAGGGTCTATTTTCTGTAGATCTCCCACTTTTAGTTCAACTGAATAAATAGAACGAAGGTAAAGGTCAAAGATGTTTCATTGTTTCTCTCTGATGAGCTCTCTTCATGCCTCCATCCTTTATTGATCTTGTTTCCTAACATCAGATCCACAGCTCCAGAGTTCTCCTCTTAGTTCTCCTCTCATCACTGTGGAGCTTCTCATTGTTCGAACTTCATCAGCTTGATTTCCTAAACAAAGTAAACCAATTGTGATTCAAGTGAACTTCAGCAGAACATCAGATCCACAGACTGAAGCTTTTCTCACCTGTGTTTTTGGTCCAGGACTGGTTCAGCTCTTCCTCTGATCCAGACGAGTCACAGTCACAGACACATTCTAAAAACACACTGGGTGAGATCTGCTTCCTCTCCGTCCTCATCTTGGTTCGTCTTGGAGCAGCAACTTGGACTTGTCTCTCGTTGACGTGGACTTGTCTCTCGTTGACTTGGGACTGGACGTGGACTTGTCTCTCTTTGACTTGGGACTAGACGTAGACTTGTCTCTCTTTGACTTGGAACTGGACGTAGACTTGTCGCTCTTTTGACTTGGGACTGGACGTGGACTTGTCTCTCTTTGACCTTGGGGACTGGGACGTGGACTTGTCTCTCTTTGACTTGGGACGGGACGTGACTTGTCTCTCTTTGACTTGGGACTGGACGTAGACTTGTCTCTCGTTGACTTGGGACGTGGACTTGTGTCTCCATGTTAGAACTTGATTGGACATGTTTCTTCTGTGACAGACACTGACAGGACGAGGTCTGGAAACTGGACTTGGTTCCTTTAATGAAAACAAGAGTTGAAATAAGGTCTGTTTGACATTTGTAAAATAAACTCTGAAATGATAAGTGACAATACATTTGTAACAACAACCCACAAGATCTGTTCTAAAGTCTAGACTCTTCTAAAGACCTTGTTGTGACTGTGCAGTGGGACGCCCTCTGGTGGAGCTTCACTGCAGTGTGTGGATGACGTCACAGACACGCCTCTGTGTGGAAAGGAACCTATGAGAGACAAAATCCAGCTTTTTATCACATTCAAATGTCTCTAAAGAACATGTCTCACCTTTGGACTGTAGAACATAAACTTACACTGCTGTTGTCCTCCAGTAGAAGCAAGAGGCCAGTCCAATGGAAAGAATAGTGCATACAATCAAACACAAGTTAACAGAGACACAGGGAGTGTAACACTGGGAGTGAGCCAGTCAACAAACCCACATTTAAAAAAAAAAAAAAAAAAAAAAAAAAAAAAAAAAAAAAAACCCCTCCACATTTTAGGACTGCTTCATGTAAAGGGAACTATTCTGTAAAAGTCACTTTTCTGACTTTGTAACCACATTATAGCAGTGTCTGGGACTTGTATTTGGACTGATTTCTGCATGTTTGAGTCGTCTTGTACTGTCCTGCAGCTGGTGCTCCAGTGTTTTCACCTACCACCTAGCCCCGCCCATTTGTCTGGCTTTACTTCTTATTACTTAAAAATCTGAGTCTGAGTCAAACCTTAAATGGCATGTACAACTACAAAAAGTACTCATCTAAGAAGCGGAGCTTATCAGTTCTGAGGTTTGAACAGGAAGTCAATGGACTCGTTTCTATTTCTAAGCTGTTTAAATCAATGTTGTGTTTTGCAACCAACCAAATGGGAATGATTGTCCTGCACATGAAGTGTCTTTTCCGTCTTGTGATAAAGGAAACCTTTTCTGAATGCTGAGTGTTGCTGGTGCTTGTGTCAGGAGCAGTGACCAGCTCCAGATCCTGTTAGGGTCTTTTCCTCTGGTGCATGTTTTGAGTTTGTGGGGAAACCGGAGTGCCCGGAGAAAACCCACCCAACACGGGGAGAACATGCAAACTCCACACCAGAGCGCCAACCACTCTGCCACCGTGCCGCCAGGGCCACTTCAAAGTAAACACAAGGCGAGGCGTACTATGCAGGAAACTGCACTCAAGTGTCAGCGCCGACTCACTCAAACTCTGTCACAGATCAGTCCTTCTACAGCTCACATCTTGTGTGTCTGACGTTCATACATAGTATTCCTTTCCCTGTGGCATGGCCCAAAGCTACTATCTATGTAAGAGCACTGGAAAGGAGCGGGCATTGTACCCTAACCCCTGTGCTCAGAACACAGACAGGTGTACTATGCAGGACATTGTGACCGGCTCTAGTACTCAGCTTCAAAAGTACTGATCCAATCAAATCTACTATCACATTACTTACCACTTTTATCTGTCCAGTTTCACAACGCCTGGGTAGTATTCCTGTCTTTCTTTAACATCTACTGCTAAAATCATTTGAATAGCATACAAAAATACTCTTAAAGAGTCAAACTATGTACAGGTGAGGTCGGCAGCGCTGACCGATCTGGAGCATCCCAAGCTCAGAGTCTCAGAGGCTGAACTCAGTTCTCGACTGACTCAGAGTCTTGGAGCAGGTGGGGCGGGTGGAAGTACCGCCTGAACGTCCCAGCAGAGGTGGAGAGGGCGGAGTCAGACGTCAGGAGCAGAGTGTTGGAGCTGGTAGTGGAAGTAACGGCTGAAGCCTTTGGACGTCCCAGCAGAGGTGGAGGGGCCGTCGTCATCGTCGCTGTCCTCGGAGCGCTGCCTCTTGGAGACGGGGACGTCCTCATTGTCTTCATCCCTGTGGCGCTTGGATCCACCAAGAGGCAGGAAGTCCAGAGCAGGAGCCACAGGGGACGAGCCACAGGGGGAGAAGATGGTACGTGGTCCTCTTCGAACACAGGCCTGGGCGCTGCAGAAGGGCTCTGTACTGGCTGAAGAAAAACCTGCTGGTACCATCTGGCCCAAACCTCCTCAGGAGAGAGGTGCTGCTGGTGATCTTCTTCCTCCTCCTCCTCCTCATCTTCCTCTTCTACCTCCTCCTCTTCTTCCTCCTCCTCTTCCTCCTCGTCGGAGCAGCTTCCGTATCCAGAGTCTGCGTCGTCCCAGGGGTCCCAGTCGTCCTCGTCTTCATCAGGTGGCGCGAGATCAAACATGCCACGCAAGAGAAGATCACCTACCTCCAACTCCAGGTCATCTTCATCAGCAGGAGGAGGGATCCATGGGACGTCCCACAGGTCCAGAGCCACTGCAACATTTAACAACGTGAACAACGCACACATTCAACTGAACTTTTACTTTGTAGATGCTCCAGGAGTCAGTCAAACCTCTCCACAGAACACAAGTCTACAAAACTGTCAACACTAGTCGACATGTGAAAGACACTGTCCTTGGCTCATTTTAGTGTTTACTTAGACTCTCTACATGTTCAGGTTTTAGGGGTTTTATTTCTCTTCACAAGTCCACAGTTAATCTAACAATAGCTACTGTGCACCTGACTGAGAAATAAATCCAATGAAACTCAAGCAAAACTGTGTTACATAGTCTTTACTAATACAGATAAATGTGAACTGATACAAAGGCTTCAAATTAGAAGCTTTGCTTGGGCGCCATCTTTTCTGAAAAATGTCCCTGAGCTGAACAGCAAATGAATTTTGATGGTCACAAACTATAATGCAGCAGGTTTCCAGAAACAGTTGTGATAAACTTTATACTTTAAACCCCTCCTGACAAATGTGGGCTGTTTTCAGCGGGTTTTAATCAGGTTAACTAAAGTAATCACCGAGTGAAAGTCAGAATCTCTCAAAGAAACCACGTTAGCTGAACACGTTAGCTTAGCTTAGCTTTTAGCTCAAAACATTTGTCCATTTAAAAAGATACATACAATATGGACAAAACTGCTCATATGTTGAAACATGTTTCTGTTTTGTCCAGATTCATGAACATTTGAGTGATTTACTTAAGTTACCTCCCGCCGGAAGGTCCAGGTTGTTGACCGGACGAGCCATAGTCGGAGCTTTTTAACTTGTTAAACCTTCAAAAAAGTTCACAAAGAATTAGAAACAGCACCGATACTGTAAACGTGTATTTACCGACACCAGAGGCGAGGCTTTGGGCTGTAAAGACAAGTCGATATCACGGTCACTCGCGTACAGGTTATTGCACTGAGCTGTCAAGTCAAATCAGACCGAATGTCAATGTGCGCTGCTTTATATACCGCGCTGATGCGTTACCATGGCACCGACGCACGCACGTACAGCCTCGCCATTTCTTTCTTTACTGGGTTTAGGTTTAGACAATGGTTTAGACACATTTAAAGCTTAACCAGAATTAGTGCAAAGCCAATAAAAATGCACGTGTAACCTTACAATGTGTGTATTTACTTTAGTTTGTGTCATTTGTCATTTGTTTATTTTTGTTATTGCATATTATTTCATGAACATGAAGAACGCTGTCAATGTTGCAAAGAAAGCATGTTTTTAGCACAGACAAACGACACTGAAGTCATACGCCCGGATGTTTTTTATTCATAAAATGTGTTGTAGATAGAATCCAACTAACTTCCCCAACACTGGTTTTGGGATAGTTACCGAAAATAAATCACAAATGTTGTTTTAATTTTTGCCCTGGCCTTCTAGTACAATTATTGTTGTGCAATAAACGGTCTCAGCAAAAATAAACAAATTACAAATGACACAAATTAAAGTAAAGTATTTTTTTGGCTTCTCACTATTTCTGGCTCTCATCCACCAAGGGTTTAAAAGAGCAAAAGGTAAGTTTAGCAGCAGTGAAGTGCCCGACTGGAGTGACCTGTGATGTCATTAATTATTTGTACTCCCTTTTTTCCCACAAATATATCAGGCACTTGATTTGTGTAAAATTATAGCTTACATTTAGTTACAAGTTTGAATCCATAATAAAGTCACAACAGGAAAATCACATAAACCCATGCTGGTCACACTTTCAAGACTGTGTGCAACTTTTTAGTGACAGAAATGTGCATAATCCCAGGCCCCTGAACGTTCTTCAGGTTAAAGTTAAGTACACTTTATAGTTTGTAGGAGAATGTGTCCTCTCCATTTGCTCCATCCTTCACTGTCTCCTCACGGTGCAGCGCTCAGGGACACTGCTCCAGTTCTCCCTGCAACACGGTGGAGGAAACTCACCCAGACACGTGGAGAAACATGTAAACTCCTGGGCCATGCGAGAGTCGAACCCTCAACCTTCTCGCTACCATGTGGAAGCAACATTACCATGGAAACAAGAAGACTCCTTGTGCAGGCCAAAGAAGTTACACATTGTGCCTTTAATGCACAAAACATATTTATAGTGTTTTTTTTTTATCTTTCAAGGCACTCAAAGTGCTTTACACTCCAGGATCACCCAGTGTACGCAGACACTGAGGTAATGTGTGTTAAGTGTCCTGCCCAAGGACACAGTGACAATCTACTCTAGTCGTCCCACTGTGACTCCTGGTGTTCCAGCGGTCTCCCATCTAAGTACTAACCAGGCCCTAACTTTAGCTTCTGAGATCTGAAAGGATCAGGCTTTGACACATTGTGTTTTCAAAGCATCACCATAAAAGTAGTTTAATGTTGAACTGTTCAACTGTATCAAACATTACTGGAGACAATGATGATCTCTGATAGTTGAGTTCATTTATTTGATTTTCTGTGAATGAGTAAATCACCAACAAATGAAGAATCAACCAAACCACATCTTTTGTTTGGATCTCACATCACTCCACTCTGCAGAAATTCTTTCACTTTTACAAAACACAGTTTAAAAGAAGAAAATCAGACTGTAGTGTTCCGTCTCCTGATCTGGGACACAAACACATTTACAGAGGGTCTCCTCAAATAAACCACACAAACTAAAGAAAACCTAAAGAGCTCACTATGGCACCAGGCTTGCTCAGCGTTCTGCACCAGCTGTAGGCTGCAATGACATGACATTCAAACATTCTCCAGGCTGATAGTATTTAACAAGTTTAGAGTAAGTTTAAGTTTGTTTGTAACAAAAGTGTGAGCAGATCATTTCCCAGAGAAGAACATCTGAATTGAAAATACTGGTGTAGGGCCGGACCAAGTGGACTGGACGGAGTCATTTCACAGCACGTAACCATCGTTAGACTGAACCAGGTCTGGTCTAAAGCAGAATACACCAGAACTACAAAGGAACAAGCTCAGGTCTAAGACACACCACAATTCACTCTGCAAAGAAGAAAGATATTATTGTTACAATATATTTGAAACACTGTTGATGGCCGGATCAGATCTTTGGAGGGCCAATTCTGCCCCGGGCCTTAAGTTGAAGAGGCCTGATAGATGGAATTTCATAAATTAAAATTAAAATCTCAAAACGGCCATTTGAAGCCTTTTCAGTCTGGAGATTTCAATCAAAGTAAAATGTTATTACCGGTAATAAAAAAAACACCATCTGTTGAATGTGATCAATGTGAACAGAGCCTGTAGGGGTTAAAAAGTGAGTGTGGTGTGTAAGGTCAGGAGAAAAGTCCCAAAAACACATAAGGTTAAAAAATGTACAATAAGTTAACAAAAACATTTACTTTGAATAAAAGTCTCACATACCAGCCGTCACTTCTTATTTCAGAAAATAAAACATGAACCAGTCAAAAATACAACACAAGCCATTTTAGCAACAGAAGAAAACTCATCACCATGGCAACCACATGACGACGTCGCTCCAGATCTGACCATCAGCACTAACCCTGCAGCAAATACTAAACATTCTCAACAAATGTGTTTTATTCTTTTGTTTTGGGGCTGCACGGTTAATCCAACTCACAATGACAGTAGAAGAAATGAGTAAATCACTCATCTGCAGCTCCTGAATTAGACTGTTTATCTATATCCATTTCATTTGGTCAGATTAGAATAAATATAATTATAAAACTGCAGTCACAGCTTCGTCCTGTCCAAGTCCGTCTTAAGAGTTTGAGTTCCTTCAAAATAAATAAACCCACAGAGAGGAGAGGCAGTAGTGTCCAGAGATGGGCTACACACGCCTGATCTCTCAGCGGGAATCTTTGTCCAGTATTATGTATTTTCAATGTTGTCGGGCACCTTATCCACTGTTTGGCTGGATAAGGATTATATTCATTTTGAAAACACAATGATGCTTCCATTAGATGAATGTTGTCCCTCGTAGAAGCTGCTGGGCCCTGGGAGCAGAGTCTGTGGTGGGTGTGCTGCTGTCATCCTTTTGGGCTGATGTTGGAACATTTGGGGGAAGTGCTGGAGGCCATTCTTAAACACTGGTCAATAAAAAGTCTAATGCAAGTCTGTAGGGAGCCTCAGAGGTCCACAGCAGCCGACACACTGACAGGAAGACGGCGGAAGAACAGACTGGAGCCTCTGAACAGCTGTCCCTGCAAACACACACAGTCTCTTTAACTGTCATCAGAGGGATTAATGTGCACACAGGAAGACAACATGAAGTCGACGATCACATATTAACAGAAATGACTATTTCTTTTTTCAGCTGTGAACTCAAAATAACCCCCACGCACAAACTGCATTCTACCTGCAAAGTGAAAAAGCCTTTCAAAGTGCATTTACATGACCAGGGAAAACAGACAGGCTAAAATAACACACTCTACTCTACCCTTTTGCTCCAGTTCACATGTGACAGAGTAAACAGATTACCCTGGAGAGACATGTCCTGCTATATCTGGTTCACTACTGTATGATTTAGGCTGCATTATGTTGAATTATTTAAATGCTGTTATTATTAAACAGTTTATTTTCTGGGACATGTACTGTTTAAAACTTTTAGAACCGCATTACCAATGCAAATAATCTGTAGAGTCTATTTGTCCCAGAGGTCACCGTGTGATGCGACTTTCAAGTCATAATACGGCATTCTCGAGTGAATTCAGGCAAATACAAATACACTTCACAAGAAACCTGCATATGTGTCATATGTGCAGGCTGTCAATGTACAGGAGGTGCTAAACATGTAGGTAAGGGTCAGGCTGTTGTGCAGGGGCTTTATTGTTCTACAAATCTTAACTTTATGGCTATGATGTAGGGTGGACGCACAGGGATTATGAACATGCTCAGTTACATTTGTCCAGCTGCAGACTGATTGTAGTTGGATTTCTGGCGTCATGTAAACAGACAAAGTGCATGAGACAGTTGGAATAAGCTATACATCCTTTAGGAGACATGTCACAACATCAGACGTCACCTCTGACAAAGGCGGACGTCCTGATGCCGAAACTGTCAGGTACAAGCCTCAAAAAGAGATGATACATCTCAAGGGGCTATCCTATAATAATTAAAAAATAATAATAATAATAAAACAAGCTTATAGCTTAGAAGACAGAATGAATCCGGACCAAGTGCACTATTTGGTTTTCTGAAAACTTGTTTACGACTCCTCAATTGGTCTGCCAAGGGTTATGCACTTTGGAGAACTGGTTACATCAGATTAGGCTGTTTTTCTGATCTCCATGTAAACGCCCTGATTGTTTAGAACCTGTGTGAGCTGTGGCAAAATTACATTTGACTTTCAAAGCTGATCATTCTTCACCTCTAAACGCAAGTTTGACCATCCACACTCCACACAAGTCAGGTGTTTTTGTGTTTTCTCATTTCTTTGACGTGACAGATCAGAAGCTTTAGTCGTGATTTAAAACTTCTGAATTCACACTTCACACATACAAATTTGTATCTGGACGAGTTGTGTTTTTTTGTGTCTTTTGTCTGGCTTAATTTGTTAACTTCATTTTACATATTTCAGAGTCAAAAAGAAGAGAAAATACATCCACAGCTGGTGACAGACTTTATAGTCAAGACACTGGAAAGAGACATTTTCCCTGGAGTCTGTGTTTTCTGGCCAGACCACTGTCCTGTTTTGGGGGAGTACACTGTGAAGCATCCCGTTATAGAAAATAAACCAGTGTTGGAGAAACAAACTAAATTTGTGGAGAAACAAGAGCAAAGAGCTGTGGTGAGAAGAGCCTGAAAACTGTGGCGAATGGATAAAAATTGTCAAAATGTTCTGACCATTTGTTAAGAGAATTGTTTAAAACGAGTGATCAAACTAAAAAGTGTCCAAGCCATTGAGAAAAACTGTTCTCTGTAACATCAGATCTATAAACTGTGTTGGCTCTGGTGTACCTGAGAGTGCATTTAACTCTTACAAAGTGTTGTGTGTACCTGAGAGTGCAGGTGACTCGTACAAAGTGTTATGTGTACCTGAGAGTGCATTTGACTCTTACAAAGTGTTGTGTGTACCTGAGAGTGTATTTAACTCTTACAAAGTGTTGTGTGTACCTGACTCTTACAAAGTGTTGTGTGTACCTGAGAGTGTATTTAACTCTTACAAAGTGTTGTGTGTACCTGAGGTGCATTTGACTCTTACAAAGTGTTGTGTGTACCTGAGAGTGCAGGTGACTCGTACAAAGTGTTGTGTGTACCTGAGAGGGCATTTAACTCTTACAAAGTGTTGTGTGTACTGAGAGTGTATTTGACTCTTACAAAGTGTTGTGTGTACCTGAGAGTGCATTTGACTCTTACAAAGTGTTGTGTGTACCTGAGAGTGTATTTGACTCTTACAAAGTGTTGTGTGTACCTGAGAGTGTATTTGACTCGTACAAAGTGTTGTGTGTACCTGAGAGTGTATTTAACTCTTACAAAGTGTTGTGTGTACCTGAGAGTGTATTTGACTCGTACAAAGTGTTGTGTGTACCTGAGAGTGCATTAACTCTTACAAAGTGTTGTGTGTACCTGAGAGTGCATTTAACTCTTACAAAGTGTTGTGTGTACCTGAGAGTGTATTTAACTCTTACAAAGTGTTGTGTGTACCTGAGAGTGTATTTTAACTCTTACAAAGTGTTGTGTGTACCTGAGAGTGCATTTGACTCGTACAAAGTGGTTGTGTGTACTGAGAGTGCATTTAACTCTTACAAAGTGTTGTGTGTACCTGAGAGTGCATTTAACTCTTACAAAGTGTTGTGTGTACCTGAGAGTGCATTTGACTCGTACAAAGTGTTGTGTGTACCTGAGAGTGTATTTGACTCTTACAAAGTATTGTGTGTACCTGAGAGTGTATTTGACTCTTACAAAGTGTTGTGTGTACCTGAGAGTGCAGGTGACTCGTACAAAGTGTTGTGTGTACCTGAGAGTGTATTTGACTCGTACAAAGTGTTGTGTGTACCTGAGAGTGTATTTGACTCGTACAAAGTGTTGTGTGTACCTGAGAGTGTATTTGACTCTTACAAAGTGTTTGTGTACTGGTGTTTTGACTCTACAAAGTGTTGTGTGTACCTGAGAATGTATTTGACTCTTACAAAGTGTTGTGTGTACCTGAGAGTGTATTTGACTCTTACAAAGTGTTGTGTGTACCTGAGAGTGTATTTGACTCTTACAAAGTGTTGTGTGTACCTGAGAGTGCATTTGACTCTTACAAAGTGTTGTGTGTACCTGAGAGTGTTATTGACTCTTACAAAGTGTTGTGTGTACCTGAGAGTGCAGGTGACTCCAGCAGTGCAGCCAGGACTTGAAGACTGGGGAGTACGGAGGAAGACCTGCAGCCAGACTGAAACAAACACACACAAGTGTAAAACAGGGTCATCAGGTCAGAGGTCAGGGGTCACAGAGCAGCAGCATCTTACCCACAGTCATTGAGCGCCATCAGGTCAGCTACAAGAGTGAAGGGATATCTGAGCACGCTCACTGCAATCTGCAACAGGCCAACAGCACCACATGAGAACAGAGGAGTGGACTAGAGCTGTCTCTTTGAGTCTTGTATTCTTAAAAAATATATGTTACAAAGACAAACTTCTAAAAGCTAATTATTTCAAAGTACTTTCTCATGACAAACAGTGAGTTATCCTATTGTTACCACCTTGTCACAGCAGGTTTTACCTCTTATTTTAGTTACAATTATGTTTCATCTGCACAAGCAAAGACCTCCAGCACAAATGTCACATAAACTTGTACAAAGTACAATCACACTGTCAAAACGTATTATCTAGTCTTGGTTAAACTACTTGTTTCAAGATATTTCTGACGGTTTTCAAGAGATTTGAGCTTAAATCAATTTGCCAATGAGGCGAGTAAAATGTTACTTCATCAAGTAATTTGGCTTGAAATAAGAAGAAATGTATTGGAAAAAAGGCAGAAAAGACACCAAAAACAAGTCTAAGAACCTAGGTGCATCAAATAAAAGCATCTGAACCAAAAAAACAAAAAATAAAATAATAATTAAAAAATATATAAAATGAAGACATTTTAGCTAATCCCGAAATGCATTTTTGCAGAGCATAAAGTTGGTTTGTGATGTTGTTGTGGACTTGACAGTAAATTAATTACAATTAATTATAATAAATATCTGACTTTTATCATGTGAAAAGCATGCAATTTTCACTTGCTAATTTGTTCTCAAGCTCTGATACACGGCAGCAGCAGGTTTGGCCTGGTTTTCAAAGGAATAACACATGAGCTCATTAGGTAACTAACCTGGAGTAGAAAGTACAGATACTTCTTGAAAAATGTAAGAAGTAAAGGTAAAAAGTCAGCAGATTTAGTAATACTCAAGTAAAGTACAGGAATAAAAAAAAACGCCTTAAGTACAGTACTTGAGTAAAAATACGTAGTGACCTCTGACAACAGTCACATGTGTTTTAGACAGTTCCTTCTGTCTGAGAGCTGAGCTGAATGTAAACTGCAGTGCACATTGGAATGATTCCATCAAATTTAAATCAGAAGGAGCCGCAACTGAATGTACATTAAAAAAAAATCTATAGTTGAATATAAATACATTTAGCAAAACGCTTAAGCAAAAAGTCCTTGCATTTAATGCCTGAATTATTGATCTAAAAAGTCTTTGTCAGTCACCTCCAAAACTATATTCAGTTTACAAGATGAGATTTGAACATTTTTTTTGTAACTTTCTTAAAAACAATGTACATTTTGTCGTTAGAGGACCCAGACCCTGTTAAGAATACAACATGTTTGAAGTCCACAGCTCAGTTGTTCTGATTGGTCAATTTGTGTTAACCCCGCCCCCTGCTGTGTGACACAGCTGAGAAAATCCAGGGTTAACAGATCCAGTTGTGAACTTGTTTCATAGGACAGTTTATCCAGAGGCTCATGTCTGGATTAGTCAACCAAGGTAAAAGAAACGTATCCAGGATAAGTTCAGTGACATTCTGAAGCCACGATCTTGGGTAACATGTGGCCTCTGAAAAACAAAGCTGAATAGCCTGAGGCCTGTATTATGAACGTCACTGAACTTATCCTGGATACGTTTCTCTTACCCAAAATGACTAATGCAGACACGAGTCTCTCTGGATAAACTTCCAACGAAACGGGTTCACAACCGTTTCGTTAACCCTGGATTTTCTCAAAGAAGCCGTGTCACAAAGCAGGGGGCGGGGTTAACGCAAGCAGACCAATCAGAACAACCAGTTTTTAATCACGAGGAAACGTCAATCATGAAGCGAAATATACAAATATTAAAACCTAAAATCTAAGCAAAGGAAACGCACAGCAGCTTCAAGTGGAGTCTGCGCTTAAACGACCAATCACAGTCACAGGAGTCTGGACCAATCACAGACACCGAAGTCTGGACCAATCACAGACACCGAAGTCTGGACCAATCACAGACGCAGGAGTCTGGACCAATCACAGACACCGAAGTCTGGACCAATCACAGACACAGGAGTCTGGACCAATCAGCGACACAGAAGTCTGGACCAATCACAGACACCGAAGTCTGGACCAATCACAGACACAGGAGTCTGGACCAATCACAGACACAGAAGTCTGGACCAATCACAGACACAGAAGTTACACTACAGATCAATATAACAGACTAATAGATGGACCTTAGTCTGAATGAACTGTGTCTTTAGCTCAGTCTTTTGTCTGAGTCAAAGTGAAGTGTAAAGATCTAAAGTGCAGTTTTTCAATATTTCTGACAATGAGAGTTTATTATTCATCACAGAGTAAACTAGATTCTTCAGTTTAGTTACATTTATATGTTTTTATATGTATTTCATCCTTCTCTTTATAAATAGGCTACATGCGCATTTCCTAAATTTTCCACTGGCTCCTCTCTCTCTCTCTCTGTCTCTCTGTCTCTCTCTCTCTCTCTTTCTCTCTCTCCAAATATTCTCGTCTCTGATTGGCTAGTGACTCGTCCTTTAAACTTATTCAGAACTTATCCTGGTTCGGAGCAGGTTATGAGATTGCTGCATATTGCCATAAAGATCTATCCCGATAGGAGGGGATCCAGTTTCGTAGGTACGGTGGCCCTGAAGGGCAAAACACAACCACAGATTCGACAACAAAATCTGTGTTTGTGAGTCCACAGACATATACGTTAGGTTAAACAGCTAGTTTCATACTTTTTGTAGACCTTAAACATTACAGTGAAGACCACAGGCACTTAATTTAACACACAAGCACATCGTAGCTATTTAGAAACATCAAGCTAGCACACAAAAGACTACTCGTTGTGGATAAAGTCACTAGCTTAGCCTATACGAAGCGTGTGGTATACAGAATGTGGGAAAAGCCATTTAAATTATCTCGTAATTACGAGAAAACTATCTCATAATTACGAGATAAATATTTTTTCGTGAGTACTATGGAGCGCCGTACAAAAGCGAAAACACAAACGCAAAAACACAAACACACAAATGCGAAAACACAAAAGCAAAAACACAAAAGCAGAAACATAAACGCAAAAGTGAAAGCACAAATGCAAAAGGCAAGGCAAGGAAAGGCATAGCACAATTCATACTCAGAGCAACTCAAAGTGCAAAAAGTGAAAACACAAACGAGTGAAAACACAAACGCAAAAGTGAAAACACAAACGCAAATTCAAAAACATGCACAAAAATGTGAAAGCCACATATCCTAATTGAACAAAGCAGATCATGAAAAGTGGAGATCTGCTGTACTGGACCAAATATCCACTGCGCAAAAGTAGGTTTTAATGTCTTCTGGACATAGGGCTATTTTTAGTTGTCGACGTCTTTTCGACGTTAAATTTAAACTAATGAATGCCTTTATATTAGGCTTATTGCTTCATACCACACACACAATTGAAATACATTGTATGTATACAAGTACATTGTATAGTCAGAGAGTCACAACAAGTTTAAGCATAAACACATACATGTCCAACATATTTGATCAAAACGTTTTACTGTACGTCTTACACATTGTAAGTGAGCACATTCACATTTGCCTTTGTGTTTTAGATTTATTGTGTTTCTGTTTGTAGGACTGTCAGACCAGGTTTAACCCAGAACTTACCTCGCTAAACCCCAAATCTAGCTTCACAGTACAGGGCTCAGTACTATGTTGAAGTCATATGTTTTCAGTAAACTTCTGAATATCCCATGTGTATTAAAATGCATGATTCCAGTGTAGAAAAGTCTTACGTTCATGACAAACTTGGTGTAGCTCCTGACAGCAGAGGCCTGACTGAACTGAAACACAAACACCAGACACAAAACAGTTCATCCTGATGTCAGACATGTGTCACAGAAAAGTGTTCCTCACCGTGTCGTCGTCTGCGTACGTGTGGATCAGGTGACACAGCAGGTTGTACCCCCACAGGTAGAACAGCTCCCCCAGAACGTGAGGAACCAGGCCCCTGAAGGGAGAAGAGACATGTGAGAACCCCAGAACGAGAGGAACCAGGCCCCTGAAGGGAGAAGAGACACGTGAGAGCCCCAGAACGAGAGGAACCAGGCCCCTGAAGAGAGAAGAGACATGTGAGAACCCCAGAACGAGAGGAACCAGCCCCCTGAAGAGAGAAGAGACATGTGAGAGTCCCAGAACGAGAGGAACCAGGCCCCTGAAGAGAGAAGAGACACGTGAGAGCCCCAGAACGTGAGGAACCAGGCCCCTGAAGAGAGAAAAGACACGTGAGAACCCCAGAACAAGAGGAACCAGCCCCTGAAGAGAGAAGAGACACGTGAGAACCCCAGAACATGAGGAACCAGGTCCCTGAAGAGAGAAGAGACACGTGAGAACCCCAGAACATGAGGAACCAGGTCCCTGAAGAGAGAAGAGACACGTGAGAGCCACAAAACATAAGGAACCAGGCCCCTGAGGAGAGAAGAGACACATGAGAGCCCCAGAACATGAGGAACCAGGTCCCTGAAGAGAGAAGAGACACGTGAGAACCCCAGAACAAGAGAAACCAGCCCCCTGAAGAGAGAAGACACACGTGAGAGCCCCAGAACGTGAGGAACCAGGCCCCTGAAGGGAGAAGAGACACGTGAAAACCCCAGAACGAGAGGAACCAGGCCCCTGAGGAGAGAAGAGACACGTGAGAGCCCCAGAACGAGAGGAACCAGGCCCCTGAGGAGAGAGGAGACACGTGAGAGCCCCAGAACGAGAGGAACCAGGCCCCTGAGGAGAGAAGAGACACGTGAGAGCCACAGAACGTGAGGAACCAGGCCCCTGAAGGGAGAAGAGACACGTGAGAACCCCAGAACGTGAGGAACCAGGCCCCTGAGGAGAGAAGAGACATGTGAGAACCCCAGAACGAGAGGAACCAGGCCCCTGAAGAGAGAAGAGACACGTGAGAACCCCAGAACGTGAGAAACCAGGCCCCTGAAGAGAGAAAAGACATGTGAGGGCCCCAGAACGTGAGGAACCAGGCCCCTGAAGAGAGAAGAGACACGTGAGAGCCCCAGAACGTGAGGAACCAGGCCCCTGAAGAGACACGTGAGAGCCCCAGAACGTGAGGAACCAGGCCCTGAAGAGACACGTGAGAGTCCCAGAACGTGAGGAACCAGGCCCCTGAAGAGAGAAAAGACGAGGCCCCAGAACGAGAGGAACCAGGCCCCTGAAGAGAGAAGAGACACGTGAGAGCCCCAGAACGTGAGGAACCAGGCCCCTGAAGAGACACGTGAGAACCCCAGAACGTGAGGAACCAGGCCCCTGAAGAGAGAAGAGACACGTGAGAACCCCAGAACGAGAGGAACCAGGCCCCTGAGGAGAGAAAAGACATGTGAAAACCCCAGAACGTGAGGAACCAGGCCCCTGAGGAGAGAAGAGACACGTGAGAGCCCCAGAACGTGAGGAACCAGGCCCCTGAAGAGAGAAGAGACACGTGAGAGCCCCAGAACGTGAGGAACCAGGCCCCTGAAGAGAGAAGAGACACGTGAGAAACCCAGAACGAAAGGAACCAGGCCCCTGAGGAGAAAAGTGACACGTGAGAACCCCAGAACGTGAGGAACCAGGCCCCTGAAGAGAGAAGAGACACATGAGAGCCCCAGAACGAGAGGAACCAGGCCCCTGAAGAGAGAAGAGACACGTGCGAACCCATGAACGTGAGGAACCAGGCCCCTGAAGAGAGAAGAGACACGTGAGAACCCCAGAACGTGAGGAACCAGGCCCTGAAGAGAGAAGAGACACGTGAGAACCCCAGAACGAGAGGAACCAGGCCCCTGAGGAGAGAAAAGACATGTGAAAACCCCAGAACGTGAGGAACCAGGCCCCTGAGGAGAGAAGAGACACGTGAGAGCCCCAGAACGTGAGGAACCAGGCCCCTGAAGAGAGAAGAGACACGTGAGAGCCCCAGAACGTGAGGAACCAGGCCCCTGAAGAGAGAAGAGACACGTGAGAAACCCAGAACGAAAGGAACCAGGCCCCTGAGGAGAAAAGTGACACGTGAGAACCCCAGAACGTGAGGAACCAGGCCCCTGAAGAGAGAAGAGACACATGAGAGCCCCAGAACGAGAGGAACCAGGCCCCTGAAGAGAGAAGAGACACGTGCGAACCCATGAACGTGAGGAACCAGGCCCCTGAAGAGAGAAGAGACACGTGAGAACCCCAGAACGTGAGGAACCAGGCCCCTGAAGAGAGAAGAGACACGTGAGAACCCAGAACGAGAGGAACCAGGCCCCTGAAGAGAGAAGAGACACGTGAGGGCCAATGAAGAAAGCAAAGACACAGGGTTAGGGTTAGGCACAGGGCCCTCACACACAGGACCACAGGCACATGCTCCTGGTGGGCTGTTTGGGGGGAAGTTTGTAAACCATGCTCGACCCATCTTTCAGTGCTGTGGGGCCCCTCCTCAGAAGCAGCGCTCAGGGACACATCTTGGTGAAGAAGACTATACTGTAGCTGGAGGAAGATGCATGTTTGAATATCTACATCTTTTGTATCTGCTCCACTCTACAGCTCCAGTTTACAGTGAGGTCAGTAAGGATTAGATCACTCTGATTCTACCACTTAGATATCATGGAGAATTTACATCATCGGTGCATTTCCACTTTGAGACAATGTAAAAAAAGAATCCAGAAATCACATTGTAGGATGTTTTTTTTGTTTGTTTTTATTTCAAAAATACTGTGTCAAATAAGCACTTGATCAGTTGATTATCAGTCAGATTTCTGAGCCTCAAAGACCTGTTCTTCTGCTTTAAAACAGTCCAACTCCACTCTGACACCTGTGCACCACCATCAGTCCAAAGTCTAACTACCAACAAGAGCAAAACCAAATAAATGTCAAAACACAAGACCAAATTGGAGTCCTCACAAAGCTGGAAAAGCAGCTTGGACAACAGTTGGAGATAAAAGAGTCTAATCCTGAATGTCACTGTCCCTCAGACTGAGGCTCAGAACTCCAGGAGGAGCTGTCAGAGACTTGAAAAGAGCTGGGACCAGCACTTCCAATATAGTATTAGACATCATGGTTTCAAATCCTGCATCACACAGAAGGTTCTCCTGCTTCAGTCAGCCCACGTCCAGGGAAGGACTGGAGACTGTTTGGTCTAAACTTGTTCGGAGGAAGAAGGAGGATGAGTATCATCCCAATAACACCAGACCTACAGTGATCATACAAGGTGATTTTTGGATTTTCATTAGTAGATTCTGTCTCTTGAAGACGTAAAGCAGCTGATCTGTTTGTACTCACACGTAGAAGCCGGCCAGTCCCTCCTCTTTAAAGATGCGCATCATACAGCTCAGCATGCCACTGTGAACAGAGACACACTGGAACATTCTGTCACCACATTACACAAAACTCACTATAAGAGAACACAGACCTGTATTTGACCTCTCGGCCCACAAACTGAGCCATGCAGCGCACCGACACAACTGCAACACAACACCAAGTGTAAATATGAAGCAGTGTGTGAGGTGTGAGGCTGATGTGTGTGTCCTCCTCTGTCCAGCCTCATGCTCCTGACACACTTCTGCTACACTTCTTAACCTCCAGGTGAGAGGAATTCATTTTTATTTTGCACCTTTTATAAATCTACATGTCCCAAGTCAACTTTGAAAAAGAGTTTTTTTTTTTAACTCAATGGGTTTTATCTGGTTTAATAGGTTAATAACAGAGGTGGCACCAGAAGTGTTCACTATTCAAGCTAAAGTATTGTTAATAGTGTAAAAAACAGTCCTGCTAAAACGCCTTTACTTGAGTAAAGTACAAAAGTAAACATGTTTTAAATGAAGTAGAAAAGTAAAAACTACAATTACACTTCCTCAGCTAAATATATTAGACCTTACAATAGTCAGTGTAACAGTGGAATTGTTTTAGTCTGGTTAAAGGGACATTTTGTAGCATACAGTTTATGAGAGTATTGACTAGTCAAATAATCTAGATGTATCAAGTAAAATCATCTAGACTGAGAAAAACACACACACACACACACACACACACACCAAAAACCTAACGAAAAAACAAACAATGAAGATTAAAATCCAGATGGTAAGACATTTTAACCCATGTGGAAATGTTTTTTTTGCAGTGCACAAAGTTGGTCTGTGAGACTGGCTTTAATCATGTGATAAATATGTCTTTGTTAGAAATGTTCAAAGTTTGAAGGATTTTCACCTGTGACCTTGATTCCAAAGCGCTCTGCAGTGGTTTGAAGACAATAAAGTAACTAACATGTTTTAAATGTAGAGAGTTCTTCTTTAAAAGGAAATGAAAAAGTCACCAGATTTGTTAAAAGGAACCCCGAATATTTACATAAATAGATCGAAAATACTTCGCGTAGGTATACTTACTAAAAAGTAGAACTTAAAGTAAACAAATATTCGCCGTTCGACGTAAAATTGTTATGTTTACAACAACTTCCTGATATTACGGGCGCCGCCATCTTGAGGTGATGACGCAGAATCGTGTGGCGCACTGGCGCAGTGAGCGTCAGTCGTGAGACGCACGCAACAGCTGCAACAGTTGCCGTTGATCTGGTTAACAGGAGCGTCAGTAGTTTTTCGTCGACAACACATTGTAAAATGGTACATTGAGTGGCTTTTGGTTGTGATTTCGTCTCGGGAGGAAACAAGGAGAATGCGGTAAGCTTTCATAACTTTCCTCGTAGTTACACGATTCGACGTCATACTACCCATAATGCACTGCGTTGTAAACAATGATGGCGTCTTCCGTGAAAATATATTTCGTAAAAGTTTAATAAACGGTAGATTTTTCAGATTATTTTTGTGTGTATTTATATCTTTGATGATATAAGGAAAACTCGAAAACAAACATTAAAAAATTCTCGGGGTTCCTTTTAAAGGAGACCTATTCTGTCAAATTCACTTTTCTAAGTGTTTAACCTTGTTATAACGGCCTTCCTTCATCATTACTTTACTCAAAGTTATATTTGGATTGATTCATGCATGTTTGAGTAATCTTGTATTGTTTTTCAGCTGCAGCTCAAGTGCTCAGAAATCCCCGTTCTCACCTACCACCTATCCCCTCCCACTTGTCTGTCTTTACTTGATATATTTCAAAAGATTAACACTCAAAGTGACATATATATGGTTCAATACTGTCCCATATCCACTTTCCAACAATAATACTTTGTTATTTAATATCTTTTGCTTTTTACAGTGACATTTTAAAAGAGGTTTATCAGTTCTGCGGTTTTCAACAGGAAGTCAGTAGAGCTGTTTCTATTTTTAAGTTGTTTTAGATCAACTTTGTGTTTTACAATGAACAAAAGGTAAATTACTGATCTGTATATGTTCTAGTTTCTTACTAAATATAAACAAAAAACACAATAGGTCTCCTTTAAAACTCATGTTGTTGTTTTTTGAGTATCTGTACTTTGCTTAAGTACAAAAATACTCAGGTACTTGCCATCTAAAAAATACATGTGATCAAAGCTTAATGAATATAAAAACAATGTAATATAAAAAAAAGTAAAATAAAAAAGCTTAATCTAAATTACTTTAAATGAACTGAAATGCATGTAAACCAAAAAAATTACATTTGAAGAAATTTAAACCATTGTTTTAAAATAAATAAACATATACTTAAATAAACATACATACATGTGCATACATTAAAAAAAGAATTTAAAAATGCAGTTAAGCTAATACATTTAGATTAATTTATATAAATGTAAGTACATTTCAATAAATTTCAATGATTTAAAATAAATGTCGCTAAACTCAAATTGATTTAAGTAAACCTAAAGATCTTTAAGTACATTCAAATTGTAAATTTGTTTAAAAATGTATTGGCATTTATTTAAATGTATTTAAATATATGTAAATAAATAATTATGGAAGAAACTTGAAGAAGAGAAGTCTGAGCTGAGTTTGTGTGGACAAAGAGCACCATCTACTGGTGTGCACAGTGTCAGTTCTCTCATCATGGACGTCCTGCTGTACAAAGTATCCTGTGTAGAAGAACCACAAACAGCCTCACCGTGAAAAGGATGACAGGCCACTCTGGACAGACAGCGCACCAGTGTCTCCTGTGACGTCTGCAAACACACACCAGGACAACATTTTACCACCACCAACCCAACAGGGCAGGTTTCACTTTGAGTCAGCTGATTGTGTCTGATTTCTATTATATAATCAAGCATGCAGTTTACACTCTACACATAAGAAAACACAAACTCCATTCTGTTTAAAAGTTAGAACTGTTTGTTTGTTTTGTAGAAGGAAAGAAACGATTGACCCCAAAGCAAGAGAGAGTTAGTGCTTTGTTGAATAACAGGTTAGTAGTTACTGCAGTTATAGTTATTTAACGATGACTACAGGTAGTTATTGTCTCAAGGACACACGCTGCTTTTGACTTTTTTAAACTTTTAACGCACAGATCAAGATTCTCAAATAAGTCTCGTGTTTACCTCCATTGAATATTTTTTTACTATAACTTTAGCTCGACATAATAGAATGTTGTAAAGGAAAAACACGTATTGTCATATATTGATGAAGTTTATTCAGGAGACTATATGTTACTTTCTCATCCAGTGTCTTAATATGATCCGTTTTGCTGTTGTGAGTGCTAAAATAATTCATCTCTTGTCAAAAGATGAAAAGTGAGAATCTGGAAGGTCATTAGTGGAACCCAGAATGGCAAGTTTAGCAGAAATATTGAACCTCCTTTTTAGAACTTCAAAAATGATCTCCATTATGTTCTTCCACCAGTCTTGAAGAGCAGAGCAAGTCTAAAGAATGTGATAGACTGATGCTCCTTCCTCGTTACATCTCCAACAAGTGTCTGAGGGAATTCAGTTCCATTTATGTAGCTGCTGGGAGTTCTATGCCATCTGTGAATTATTTTGAATTGAATAAATCTGCTGCCAGTTTCTTTGTACATTGTGTTTCTATTCTGTAGGCAGGTCGTTCTCAGATAAGTCCAAATTCAAGTCCTCATCCCAGTGTTTTTTTTACTTTGGTAAGTGGGTCGGCCAATTGGGAAAGTAGCACTTTATAAATGTTAGACGTTGTGTTTTTGTTAGAATGTTTACAAAGCAATGTTTCAACAGGACTAGCTGTTGGGCAGCTAAGAGGACTTCCCAGTTGGACATATCTCCAGAACTGGTTACGTGTAGGGCTGGGCGATACTGACAAAAACAAATATCTCGATAACCACATTAGGGCGATAAATTGTTAGTCCAACATGAAATTTGTGACATTATAAAAAGGACAAGCTTAAATGTTCCAATGAGCCTAAAACTGGTTGACTGTGGATGATTTTTGCGTTTTGATTTTCTTAATATAAAAATCTGACAGTACAACAAAAACATAGCTCTTATTTCAAGAACAGAAGATATTTTTAAAATAAAATGAAGTCGACATGTATTTTTCTTATTTAATGAAAACAAGATTTTTGGCTTGTTCCTTTAACAATCTTAGTTCAAACCAATAAGAATCTACCTAAAGACTAAAATACTCCTCATTCTAAGCACATATTCACTTATTTTCAAAATTAAGTTGGTATTTTTTTCCAGTTTGTTTAAATATCAAACAAATATTTGTCAAATTAAATACAAGTGCAGGAATCTTTCATTGTATCATAGTTTTGCTGTTTTGTGAAGCTCCGAATGACTTATTGTACTAATTCTGATCAGTATTCTACAGTATTAGAAAGTTGATAGCATAATTTATTTAACCTTTATTAGAAATGTGCTCTTTTCGATATAGTCCATATTCAATTTTTGCATATCTTACAAACAACATGCACAATATTATCTAAAATATCTAAAAATATTGCACAGCTCTAGTTGCGTGATAAATTATACCTGGCAACAATCTGATCAAAACTTAAATATTCCTTTGTTTTCATGTCAAACATGTGAAGTACATTAAAAATACCCACTTTGCGCCATTGTGGCCAATCCACCAATTTCCCCCCAGTTAAAGGGCGCTATCTTATGAAGTGGCGCAAAACCTGACGCTTGCAGTGGTGCGAATATTGGCCGCCAGCGCTGTTTCAAACACCAGACGCAAAACTAAAGCTACGGTCACAATGACCCGTACGACCTGCTACGACCTCTCTGCGAACGATTTTTTTCTCATTTCTTACGTCATTCTTGAGGCGTTGTTACGAAAAAACAGAGCTCGCAGCTCGTTCGTAAGTTTGTAGACAGGTCTATGGTCTTGTTAAAGATTTTCTACGACCAGTCTACGAACGCAGAGACTAAAGCCTGTGCAATGTGCCTGAGCGGCAGAGTCAAAGTGGAGAGAGACGCGCTCTGGAGACTCCGCATCTCTTGAGGCGCAGTTTAGCCTGTACGAGGGATTGTATGAAAGCCCACGGGCCTGGAGCACGCGACGGAAACGCAGCTAGCTTTAAACACGGAAAGGAACGGACAAGGAGCGCACGGACAGGACAGGACAAGGAGCGCACGGGGAGGACAGGACAAGGAGCGCACGGAGGGGACCGGACAAGGCGCACGGAGACAGGACGGAGCGCGCAGGGGGCCCAGACCCAGAGCGCGGGGACCAGACCCGGAGCAAGAAGGGATGAGATCGCTTGAAACACGGCCGGACTGGACCAGGAGCACACGGAGAGGAACGGACGGAGCATGCAGGGGGCCCGGACCCGGAGCGTGCAGGAATATCGCTTGAAACACGGCCAGACCGAACCAGAAGCGCGCGGGGAAAACGCAAATCGCCTGGAGATGGACACAACCACGGGGAGAACAGCTGTAACAGACGTAGACATTTGGACAACTTCTGCTCGCTGGCGGTGGATAGTGCTTCAAACTTTTTTATATGAACACAATGATGTCAGTGGATTAGTCTTCAGCATCTGTCTTCGCCTTGGGAGTTTTGGCGTCTCCTCTGCAATACGCAGGTAAGAAACAAAGCGGTTTTGATGTTTTTACGGAGGTTTGACTTTGTGAGTTTGTTGTGTTTCGAGTGAGAGAGACAAACGAGAGAACAGATTTCAGACAAAGCCTACACAGAATATAGCTATTCATAAGCATATTGTGTTTTGCTTGTGCAATTAGGTTATTGCTATTCCGGTACGGTTTAGCTAGAAACAACTTGATAAAGGCTTGAGTTGGACGCAGGGACATCGCGCAGCTCCCGTGCGATACAAAATAGATGTAGGATTACCGCAAAGACGCATTAAACAAGCTTTAAGACACACACAAGGATGTCGTACGGCTTCATTTCCCCAAGAATGTCGTAGTTGTTAGTGAGAGCTGAAAGTCTGCCGTAAGAAGACTGTAGGAAAACAGTTTCCACTCCACGAGCCACGTACGAACTCCAGATTTTGTACGACCTGTAAGATTCGTACGACCATTTTATTCGTACGAGTCATTGTGACCGTAGCTTAAGTTCAAAAGGCGGAACCAGTCGGTGCTGATCAGAATAGGGTGGAGCTAAGCTGCCTGCAGGTGGAGCTTCGTGAATTTGAGGATACTTTCTGGCCAAAAGCCTACAATATTTGCTGTTTTATAGTTTTTTATAATTTTACTATAATAACTTGTATTTAGAAACCTTTTAGGCCAATTGCACGTGACTAAGGAATGACGACATCATTCATCACACCGGGAATAAGGAGCGAGCTGGCCCGTAATCAAACGCGTTTGGAGGACTGTGTTTACTTGGAGCGCTTTAAGCAGAAACGGGACTCTTATGGACCAGAGACAGAGCGACAGCAGTCTGACAGGAGTTTAGAACACGCCATGGACAGCAGCGTTGTTTGGATTTATTTAACTTTTCTTCAGTGAGGACATTGCCAACACTTGACATGGATGTGCTGCTTCTGACACAAGGTAGTGTAGTATTTTGCGTGCTTGTGTTTAAACGTGGTTTTACTGGTAAATAAATGTGTTCAGTTAAAGTGCAATAAACTATAAAAACAAAGGAGACGCAACTGTCTGATTCTTAAACACAGAGATATATTTTGAGACCTGCCGCAGTCAGTCCCGAGTCCTGGTCTAGACCTGGCTCTGGGTCAGTCCTGTCTTGTGGTCTGGTCAGTCCTGCTAACAGCTCCTCTGCCAGACTCCACAACCCGCTCATGACATGAACAAAGCCAATGATAATGAACATTTTACATTTTGTTTTTGCTTGTCTTTATATAAAACGCAGCGCCTTTCCACATTCAGCAGCAGACGCAGCGGCAGCGATCTCCGCGACGCGCGCTAGATTCATTATTATGTTGCTTTTGGTTTAGTTATTTTGCTGTTCTGTAACTACGCGGTTACTGAACGGATTTAGAAAAAATAAAAACTGACATAGAGGTGATAATTTACTCTGTTGATATCTCCATACGGCCAATCCGAGTTCTGGCCTAGTTTTTGGCAAAGAAGGAAGGAAAACTCTTCTTGTAGGATTATGAATGAGAGGACAATTTACATTTTTTTCACTGACACAAACTAGACCCTCACATATGCTGGCCACGTTTCGTGAATCATGCAGCCTTTGTTGTGCAGCCTATAAAACAATAATAAAACTAACACAAAAAAATAAAAAACTAATTAAAGAAAAACAATTTGTTAGGCCTATGTTTTATTAATTAGGCCCATAGCCTATTGTTAATTTCTTTACATTTTCACACTTTCTTTCTGAGAGCGTTTGTCAGACCACACTCTTAGGTTTTTGTCCAATGCGCGTCCTCAAATTCACGGGGCTCCACCTGCAGGCAGCTTAGCTCCACCCTATTCTGATCAGCGCAAACTGGTTCCGCCTTTTGAACTTAGTTTTGCGTCTGGTGTTTGAAACAGCGCTGGCCGGCCATTATTCGCACCACCGCAAGCGTCAGGTTTTGCGCCACTTCATAAGATACGGCCCAAAATGTGTTTATTATTCATCCAAATTCGATTTTAAGTGATTCTTAGAAAGTCAAATGTTTTCTTTGCCCCCAGTGGTCGGCTCTGTAGCTACACGTTTTTTAAGTTACGTACATACAAAAGAAACCTTGAGTCTGGAACACAGAGTAAAAAGAGTACCACTCACGTCTATGAGCAGACTCCTCAGTGACGTGTCCTGCTCCTCTTTGGCACTGACCAGCTCCATCTGAATACACACACACACACACACACACAGAAGGATCTCAGTTCACCTCAGGAGCTGTGTGGACGATAAAGGCACAGACCTGTTTGACTTTCCTCTTGACCACAGTGGACACAGCGCAGCAGACGATGTGAGGAGACAGACCTCTGAACAGACCGCGTTTCCCGTCCACCTGGATGATGTGCTGTGCTGAGACACACACACACACACAACCTTTATGATAGATGAAAAATATAAAAATGAATATCACACGAAACTGCAAAACATTTCTGCTGAATCAATGAGCGAAGCAAAAAAAACTACTTTAATGTGAGGTGAGTGAAGTTAGGTTTTAGTCTAAATAACAGATGACCAATCAGCTCTCTTGTTTAATCTGTGTCACACAAATAAACTCATCTGATTGTGGAGTTGATCTGAAAGTGAAGAAAGTTTCAAATGAAAAAAGCTTTACACTCTTCATTTAAACAATGAAGTCACGTATATTTGCTAGATGAAATACTGAAGTCATGTATTTGTTTTCTTCTTGTTTGTTCTAATGCTGATCTACTGCAGCTGTATTTTGTGCCAGTGAGGGAGTTTTGGGAGAGGCTGTGTCCTGGGAGCAGGTGTCTGGAGGGGAAACCGAGACATCTTCAGGGTGAGGGAGGTGATCTGTGGAGGAGGTGATGGAGACCTTGACTGCTGTGTATTCACAGCTGCAGCACGAACCATGAGAAAATGGGAAGATGCATGATTATATTCATGATTATTTTCATAGTCATGTTGTATGTCTGTGTGGGTCCAGGGAAAGGCGAGCGGTCAGTTTTGTGTTCATGCCTGCGGCCTGACTTCAGTCTTGCATAATAATAGGGAAAGAGTCTGGCCCAGACCTTTAGACTTTTTGTTACAGAATAAACTTTTATCTAATTTTAATCTTTTGAATCTCGGTCTTCTTTAGAATAAGAACATGCACCAGATGTACTCTGCAATTCACTAAAACGTGGCTTTGGATCCCAGGTGAGCTCCACTCTGCCTGCTCCAGTCTACTTCCAAAAGCCCCAGAGAGCTCAACAAATGAATCCACGAGTTTGTGAAACAAGAGAGGGATTTTCGGTCGACGTCACTCTCCACTCTACTGCACATGTGTTATGCAGAAAGACCCACTCTCAGTCTGCTTAGCTAGGGAAACTTCTTTGAAATAAACAACAAAACAGGCTGCTCTCTGCTGTTTGGATCAGGTCTGACAGCCGTCTGTTTCCTGAAGCTGGAGACACTGTTTTTTCCCCTGAATGTAACTTTTAAGGGTCATAGGTCGAATTTCATTCACAAATGTTGATTTAGCAGCAGAACTTAGTTTTCTCACAGATAAACTCTTGTAGTTACTGACAACAGAGTTTTTCTACTTGTTTCCACTGTTTGTGTCTATAAGCGGCGGCTCTTTCTACAGGCGGGGTGCGCGCATCTATATGTACAGTCTTATGTGAATCAGGAGCACAGATATCTGTGTTTCATGAGCTCTCTCTTTAAATTGAGACTAAAAACGCGGTCAGAGACTTACTCCGCCACAACTGCACCTCAAACAGACTCGAATGTGGAAGCAGCCCGACCTTTTAAGAAACGTCAGTGGGTGTGAACAGACTTTGAATGACAGCACCAAATATGGACAGTGAGGCTGAAGAGTGATGAGAGTTTTGTGTGGAAGTGGTCCTGATAAGATTCTTTATTATCTTTGTAGACATGTGTATGAAACCTTTCCATTACAGAAGCATATGAGCTGATGCGGACTTTTATCTAAATTGAGAAAAAAAAAAAAAAAAAAAAAATATATATATATATATAATATATAATTTACACATTATATACAATGTCACAATAGCCAAACCTGTGACCCTTTACACCTCGCACCTCGCTGATGCATCTAAGCCATGACTGATGATGTCATGATGTCATTGCAACTGCAAAGGTCCATTTATAGTTCTTCACTTTATGTCCTTGCACAGGCTGCCATTGGAGCTTCTGTCAAGAGCAATCCAGGTGTGTCTAGTCAGTTACACAAATCACAACCAGATCACAGATCAGCTTTGCTCTTTGACGAGTGACTTTTGTTACTGTTGTTGGCAAGCTTTCTGTTTGGCTACTGGAAAAAAAGACAGATGCTCCAATGCAAGGACCTGACTTTGTGACCTGAACAGCAGGTGGTGTGAGCTGAAAATGCACTGACTATATACATTAAATATTTTTTATGCGTGTATTAAAATGAAATTAATGGACAATGTGCAAAACTACAAACTGTGAGCAATCGGATTAAAATAACGTCCAGACGTAGTTGACTCTCTTTTTCCTGTTTGGTGCGTTTTGATCTGTGGATGTGTGGATGTTCAGACTTGAGGACAAGAAAATAACCTTAAATGCGTATCTTGGTCAGACGGTGGTAGAGGCAGAGCTGAGAGGATGCACTGAATCTAGAAGTATCCACATTCATTACAAACTACTGCAACAGTCTGATCTGACCGGAGCTCAACACGTCCAACTCACCATAGGAGAAGAGCCCAGGCAGGTACAGCACCCTCCGCCCAAACAGAGTAGTGCCCCAGGAGGGAGGCAGAGGCTCGTGACCCACCTGGAACACACACAACCAGGGTCAGAGGTCACACACACACACACTTACACTCAATTACATTTGCACTACAACTATTCAGGGGGGGTAATTCATTTTCTTGTCTCCAGAATGTTTTAATTTGCTTATAATGTCCAAGAGAATAGAATAAAAAAGTATTTACTACAGCAAAGTTTGACAAAAATATTTAACAAGGATTTTTTCTGACCACTTTTGCAATTTATACTTTGATAAGAAAATTCTCACGCATGTTAAGTATGTCCACGTAATTTCTACAAAAGAACTACGTGGGAAACACACAACATGTCTCCTAATACTTCTTAATCCTGAGCTGGATTCAGAAATAGTTTCGAACATGAGAAAATGTCCGCTCAGGCTGTGTTTTGTTTGCACCTGGATGAGCAGTTTGACGTAGATCACCGGGTGTTGGATCGCAGTGGCCCCGGCTCCGAGCAGCACCGCGGCGGACAGCACCTCCGCCGGGCTCGGTGTGTCGTCCTGGTCCGCATCTTCAGCAGCGGCCTGGTTCTCCTGGTTCTCGTGGTCCTCTCGGTTCTCCTCCGGTTATGCTGGTCCTCCTGGTTCTCCTGGTTCTCCGGAGAGTCCATGTTCGGCTTGGTGCAGCAGCGGACCAGTTTCAAAGCTCCATCACGGCTGCGGCTTCTACGCTTCCGCTACTTCCGTCAAAACAAACGGGACGGAGGGGCGGGGCTTTACTGTACGTCACACGCACTGTCAAATAAAAGCAAAAAAAATAAAATAATAATAATAATAATAATAATAATAATAATAATAATAATAATAATAATAATATAATAATATAAAAAAATAAAAAATAATAAAAAAATAAATAAAAATAATAAAAAATAAATAAATACATAAAAACATTTACAAATACAATTATTTAGCTGAGTCAATTAAAAATATGGAATTCAAAAAAAAGTGTGGCAGGAGGCAGAAGTATTTTTTAAGTGCTGTCAACAACGCCACCCAGTGTTTAAACTGGGACGTAAACAGGAGGCTCACACAGGTTCGTCTTGACCATCGTAGGGCAGAGACAGACTGAAAAAATGTTTGGATTCACATTTTCCTATTTTATTTAAAGAAACTATTTAAAAAAACATTCATGTGTTTTTGGTGTAGAGAGGCAACAATAACATACAAATAACTTATTCCAAGTTAGAATTCGCCTCAAGGGGACATGTTATGCAAAATCGTCTTTTTTGATATTCTAATCCTGTTCTTACATTGCTTCGCTCATGCTCCCTCTCTCTCCGCCCTCTCATCCTACCCCCCTCCTCTCTCCCCCTCTCTCCTCATCTCTTCTCCTCTGTCCTCCTCTCTCCTCCCTCCTCCGCCTCTCTCCTGCTATCTCCTTCTTCCCCCTCCTTTCTCTCCTCCTCTCTTCTTCTCTCTCCTCCTACCCCCTCCTCCTCTCTCCCCCTCTCTCCTCATTTGATCTCCTCTGTCCTCCTCTCCTCCTCTCTCCCCCTCTCTCCTTTCCTGCTACCCCCTTCTCTCTCTCCTCTCTTTTTCTCTCTCCTCCTCTCTTCTTCTCTCTCCTCCCTCCTCCTTTATCCTGCCTCTCCTCCTCTCTCCTTCTTTTCTCCTCCTCTCTCCCCCTCTCTCCTCCTTTCTCCTTCTCTTTTTCCTTCTCTTCTCCTTTCCCCCCGCTCTCTCCTCCTCTTCCTCCTCTTTCCTGCTCTCCTCTCTTTCCTCCTCTCTGCTTCTTTCTCCTTCTCTCTCCTCTTCTCTTCTTCTCTCTCCTCCTCTCTCCTCCTTTGTCCTTCTCTCTCTCCTCTCTCCTCCTTTCTCCTCCTCTGTCCTCCTCTTCTCTGCTCTCTTCTCTCTCCTCTTCTCTGCTTCTTTCTCATCTCTCTCCTCTTCTCTCTCTCCTCCTCTGTCCTCCTCTTTCCTGTTTCTTCTCTCTCCTCCTCTCTCCATCTCTCTCCTCCTTTCTCCGCCTCTCTCCTTCTCTCTCCTCTTTCTCCTCCTCTCTCCACCTCTCTCCCCCTCTCTCCTCCTCCCTCCTCCTCTCTCCATCTCTCTCCTCCTCTCTCTTCCTCTGCAGACAGAAGCTCCAGTGCTGTGGCTCTCCTCTCAGTAGAAGATCTAGGTCTCTCCTGCTCTTTTTTCTCCAGCTGTGTGGCCTGTTTATTACAGTCCACCAGGAGGACAGTTCCTACTCCTTCTTACATTTGGGAGCCTGCTGGAACTGTGTCCTGCTCATGTTGTTGTCCCTGCCCTGTGACCTGTAGATGGAAAACACTTTGGCAGAAGATGGTGTGAGTGTGAGGACTGTTCAGCTCCACATTCTCCTCCTCTTCTTCCTCTTGGAGGCCAGAGCATGTAGTCACCTACAAGATTCTGTAAAACTAAGTGTTGTAATAACCCTCTGACACAACAATCTATGTTGTATCACCACAGACTGTATCTACAGGATTGTCAGCACTTCCAGGACTGGGACAGAAGAACACCAGTGTGACCTACTTACATGAGAGTATAAGTCACATTGATTCTTCTGGGTCAGACTGTTTATCTAATCATTGTCTTATACACTTTGTAATGACTATTAATGCTGCTGCGTTCTTATTGCTGATTGGTTGAAGCATCTGAATCCAGAAGCAGCCAAGACAGTTTTGTTAAATACAGTTTCCCACACCTCCCTTATCTGTGCACGTTTTTCAGATGGAAATGCTGTGCTGTGATTGGTCCACTGCAGTGAGCTGCCCATTGTAACCTTAATGGTAAATTGTGATCAGAGTTTGAGAAACAGCCACGCCTACAGCCTCACATCTCCCGTACTCCTACAGCCTACATCTCGCTGCTCCTACAGCCCTACATCTCCATAACCTCCTACAGCCTACATCATCCTGCCTCCTAGCCTACATCTCCTGCTGCCTACAGCCTACATTCTCCTGCTCCTACAGCCTACATCTCCTGCTCCTACAGCCTACATCTCCTGCTCCTACAGCCTACATCTCCTGCTCTACATCTACAGCTCTACTACAGCCTACATCTCCTGCTCCTACAGCCTACATTTCCTGCTCCAACAGCCTACACTCCTACAGCCTACATCTCCTGCTCCTACAGCCTACATCTCCTACTACAGCCCTACATTCCTGCTCCTACAGCCTACATCTCCTGCTCCTACAGCCTACATCTCCTACAGCCTACATCTCCTATCCTACACCTACATCTCCTGCTCCTACAGCCTACATCTCCTACTACAGCTACATCTCCTGCTCCTACAGCCTACATCCCTCCCTACAGATATCTCTGCCTACCAGCCTACATCTCCTGCTCCTACGGCCTACATCTCCTGCTCCTACAAACTAGCATCTCCTGCCCCTACAGCTACCTACACCTCCTCTCCTGCTCCTACAGCCTACATCATCTCTGCTTCCTACAGCCTACATCTCCTGCTCCTACGGGCCTACATCTCCTGCTCCTACAGCCCACATCTCCTGCTCCTACAGCCTACATCTCCTGCTCCTACAGCCTCATCTCCTGCTCCTACAGCCTACATCTCCTCCTACGCCTATCATCTCTCTCATACTCATACTCAGCTACGCCTACATCTCCTACTCCTACAGCCTACATCTCCTGCTCCTACAGCCTAACAACTACCTGACAGCCTACAGCCTACATCTACAGCCTACATGCTCCTACAGCTCCTACTACAGCCTACATCCTCCTACCCTACAACCTACTTGCTCCTACCCTCAGTACCAATTTTCTTTTAGATAACGTACTTGACACTTCATAAAGCCTTTCTTTTTTCCATTTGAAGATACAGAGTCAGATTTATTCTCGCTGAAGTGTCCTGAAGAAGGATTTTGAGCAGTCGCAGAGACACAAGCTCCATTCTCACACGCCACATCAGAGCAGTGTTTGTCGACGGCTTCATAAAGAGCAAACAGACGGCTGTGAGGTTGTAAAGATGATGGAGCAGAGTGGATCAGAGCCCTCCTCCCACACTCACACTGATCGATGGGACACATTACCAGCAGACACACTGCCTCAAAGCCTGGAGCCTGAGGACTGGTCCTGGGTCACTTTCTCGTAAACAGGAGGCTGTGATCGTCCCCGGAGTAAATATTAAAGAAGTGACAAGTGAGTGTTTTCTTTTACTAACTAACAAAATGAATAATCAAATAAAAATACGTCCTAACACTGTTTAAGATGCTCAACTGGTAGATTAAAATACCTGAGTGTGTAGAACGAAACATGTTTAATGGTGACACGAAAATGTGAGTCAAAGATTTCAAATAAGACTTTGAAGCTATAGAGGTTATGCACTGACGTCATTTTAATCCAAAAATGCTTAGAACAGCTCGTCTGCTACAAACTTGTCTGCTAACAACAGTTGATGATTTAGGACATTTTAACTGCAACAAACGGACTCAAAAACCTATTTTTTTAAGAAGAAAAAGGTCATAAGTTCAACTGTGTGTGATTTCAATGTCTGATACATGTGAGAAGCTAAAGTCTTGTTGTTTATCTGCTTTGCTACAACTGTTTTCACATGTCAGTTACAAACCCAGTGCTCAGTAGACTTGTGGTGGGTTGATTTTATTCTCAAACTGTAGTTTATTTTCCTGTTTTAGCTGTTTATTGAACTCTTACAAGAGAAAATGTCCTTTCAATTTTCAATTTTCAATTTCAAAAGGCTTTATTGGCACGATTGCACAACAACATTGCCAAAGCAAAAAATAACAATAATAACAGTAATAACAACAATATAAACAGCAATCAATATTCGAAAATAACAATATATACATATATATACATACACACACAGGTCAGGTGGTTGTATCAGATGTGTGGTTGTTGTGGTTGTCCCTCAGTTGTGGCACAGTCGGACATATTTAGCTGCTGCTAAGCTGCTGACTCTGTTCTCTCCAAGAATGTGTTGCATTTTGGGTTTGTTCAGGTAGAGAATCAAAGCCAGGGACCTGCTGGTTCATTTTGGAGAAGAACTGGCCTCTGATGTTGTCATATTTGCTGCAGTGAATGAGGAAGTGTGTCTCTGTCTCCACTTGTCTGAGTGGACACAGTTGACACAGTCTCCACTCAGACAAGTGGAGACAGAGACACACTTCCTCATTCACTTTCTCTCCATTAACTCTCTCAGCATCAACATTTAGAATGAGTCATATCTCCTGAAGAACCTCTATAAGAGAGAGAGAGGAGAGGAGAGAGAAAGAGAGAGAGAGAGAGAGGAGAGAGGGAAAGAGAGAGAGAGAGAGGAGAGAGAGAGAGAGAGAGAGAAAGAGAAAGAGGAAAGAGAGAGTTAGGAAGAGAGAAAGAGAGAGAGAGATAGGAAGAGAGAAAGAGAGAGAGAGGAGAGAAAAGAAAGAGAGAGATTGAGAGGAGAGAGAGGAGAGAGAAATAGGAAGAGAGATAGAGAGAGAAAGAGAGAGAGGGGAGAAAGAAAGAAAGAAAGAAAGAAAGAGAGGGTCAGAGAGGGGAAAAGAAAGAGGGAGTGGAGAGAGGAAGAGAGAGCTGTTCATTGAACTCTTACTAAAGAAATATCCTTTCTCTCTATTGACTCTCATGCATTTTGCCACTCAGCACTGTCTCTCTCTCTTCTCTCTTATAGAGAAGAGAGAGAGAAGGAGAGAAGAGAGAGAAGGAGAGAAAGAGAGAGAAGGAGAGAGAGAGAGGAGAATGAGGAGAGAGAGAGAGAAAAGGAGAGAGAGAGAATGAGAAAAGAGAGATGAGCAAGAAGGGAGAAACTGAGAGGGAGAAAGAGAGGAGAGAGAGAGAGGAGAGAGAGAGAAGGAGAGAGAGAGAAGGAGAGAGAGAGAAGGAGAGAGAGAGGAGAGAGAGAGAAGGAGAGAGAGAAGGAGAGAGAGAGAAGGAGAGAAGGGAGAGAGAGAGAAGGAGAGAGAGAGAGGAGAAAGAAGAGAGAGGAGAGAGGAGAATAACAAACACTCACACAGGAGTTTAATTGACATAAAACTTTACATTTTGACACTAGACTGTTATATTTGAAAGTGTAAAATCAACCGACCAATCAAAACCAAGGCTTGCTATGAATCATGGGTAATCACCTGACACATGGTTCTCTGTCATGGTTCAAACTTTCAACTCTAATGTGAGTGGGTCTAATGAGAACTGTGTGGAAACAACTGCACACAGACAGTCGTGTTTCTATTAGATTTGTGAAACGTACTGTCAACATTTAGTCAGAATATTCAAATGCTGAATTCAGAATGTGTTCAGAAGACTGTGAGGAAGAGAAACAAAGTCACATTCGATCAGATAAAGCAAGTTTTAATCTGGCCCTCAGCACGTACTCTGTATGATTCTTTACTTTGAGCTCTGGAGCAGGAGACACTGCTTGATGTATGTCCTTATGTTTTTAAGGTATATCAAAATAGATAGAAATAAAACATTGTTACTTACAATAATGATCATTTGTCACACTAGCGAGGCGGTCCATCACTTGTACAGGTTCAGATATGCCCCACCCCTGATATAAAGAAAGAAACTAAGAAAACGTTCCAATTCCAAGATTCCAGACGTCTGTTTTCTTCTGCTGCGGGGCTCGTGAGGGGTACATTGGGGGTCCTAATTGAAGTTTTACCCAGAAGGCTGTAGTTCTGATTTTAAAGTCATGTTCAGTAACACACATGTTTTGCTGATATAAGAGAATGTTCTATTTCGAGCAGGAGCACATGTGAAGGTCAGGCACTGTGACAGGGTGTGGACGAGCTGCAGTCAGAGCAGTTAATTGGTCCTGTGCAGTCACACTGTGAGCTCTGTGTCAGAACAACACTCTGTCTATTTTAGATCATAGTATGACACTTATTGTCCTCAAAGTGCGTTTCATCGAATGCATGTCTTTACTTTCCTCATTCCTACAAATCAATTCATTCAAAGTGCTTTAAATAATATTCAAATGAAATGAGAATATTTCACCTGAAAACTGCCACATAGTGGTTTAGGCTCAGCAGTGATCCTAAACACACCTCTCTGTGAGGAGCTTTTCAAAGTTCTGTAGGTCTCAGTGTCCAGGAGGTCAGGACCAGGAGGTCGGGACCTGGAGGTCGGGACCTGGGGTCGGGACTGGAAGTCGGGACAGGAGGTCGGGACCTGGAGGTCGGACTGGAGTCGGGACCTGGAAGTGGACCAGGAGGTCGGGACCTGGAGGTCGGGACCAGGAGGTCAGGACCTGGAAGTCGGGACCAGGAGGTCAGGACCTGGGGGTCGGGACCTGGAGGTCGGGACCTGGAGGTCGGGATCTGGAGGTCGGACGGTCAGGACCTGGGGGGTCACAGAGAGAGTTCTCTGATGATGTCTATCTTTGAACTGCAGTGGTAGATGCAGACTACTCTCTTTTAAACTGTTGGCCGTTAAGTTGTCGTTTTGGATCTTGTGACTGAAGTGTTTGAGAATCAGAGTCATGATAGAAAACCACAACATTTCACTAAAAAGTTTTTTTTGGTGCATTTTACATTGAAACTGTTTGTTGTTTCTTTTAACCATATACATGACCAACCTGTTACTGTCACAATATTGTCATTGGTGTTACTAAAACAAAGATGGAAAAATAATTCCATTTTGTAAAAGACACACTGTTCTTCTCATGACTGAGCCTATACTACATCAGTACAAATGTAGAACTGGATCTGCTTTAACACCCGGACCAAAGAGAGAAGAGAACTGTGTGTCCTGTGGAGGGCGCTGCAGACCACACACTGCACCAGGCATTCACGAACTGTAGGCTTATTATTGTGTTCAGATATCAGTTTGAGAACATTAAAACTAATGTCAGTCCAAGTCAACAGAGACAAGTCCAAGTCCAAGTCCAAGAGAGACAAGTCCAAGTCCCAAGTCCAAGCAGTCCAAGTCCAGTCCAAGTCCAAGAGAGAGACAAGTCCAAGTCCAGTCCAAAGTCCAAGAGAGACAAGTCCAAGTTCCAGTCCAATCAAAGAGAGACAAGTCCATCCAAGTCAAAGAGAGACAAGTCCAAGTTAAGTTCCGGACAGCTCCTCTGATTTTGTTTTACAAAATACTGATGACAATTGGATTGAGTTTTACAAATGATCCCATTTAAAATGCATTTCTCGTCATAAAAAAGAAGTGATGAACATGTTCCAGCTTGTTCATATAAATGTACACGATTTTTTTTTTTTTTTTTTTTTTTGGTGAAGCATCAAGTTGTCTCAAGTCTCAGAGCTCAAGTCCAAGTCTCAAGTCATTAAAAACATGACTTCATTTGCACAAACACTTTGTTTTTTTTTAAGTAATGGTCGGCTTTCAGTAAAGAAAGCTGCTGCTTCTCGTGCATGTTCAGTCCATGTGTCTGTGGAAGTAGAACATCTTTTAGACGAAGCACAAAGCAAAAGCTCATGACTGCAGCTGATCCAGACTCTTCCTCCTGCTGAGTTTGTAACATTTTGCCTGACTTTACTCCACATGCACCATTGTGGGACAAATAAAGGATATCTTATCTTATTATAAACAGGGTTGTGTCTCACACTGGAGCAGATTCAAATGTTTTCAGTCACTTGGCTGTAGATCATGTGAGGCTGGTGTTAGACACACGTGATGCTGCTGCTGTGGAAGAGATTCATTGCATCTTATTTTTCAAATGTCATTAAAAAATCTCATTACCATTGACTTGACATTGACTTTAGAGTGTTCACTGCAAATCCGTAACAACTCAGAGAGATTCCAGTTGTTTGGATTTATTGCTGCCACTCACTGGAGGAAAAAAGCTCCAGGCTTAGACTTACAAACTTAATGCAGCTTGTTCACAAGACGCAGACATTTACAACTAAAATCAGTAAAAGTCACTTAGAAACAGGCAGGTTTTGGGCAAAGTTTCCGTCGTAACACACACAGGCAGAGCTTTACTTCTATCATGGAGACGGCGCCACAGCAGCCTGACCACCTGCAAACCCTAAACCCTAACCCTTCACCACCAACCTATAACATGCAGGTTAGGGACACTTGGTGGTGGTCGGAGGTTGAGGCGCCAGGTCTGACTGTCTGTGAAAAAACTATACAAATAAACCTCACTTACTTACAATGTTTTCTAAGGCCAAATGTAGTTTACGGCAATGAAACTATTATTTCAACTCTGCTTGATGAAATCTATTCAACGTTATTGTCATTTCTAATCACTTTGAAAGTATTGACAAAAAGAAAAGCTTCTTCTGGACATTTTTAAGGTTGAAATATTCAAATAGTGACTCAAGTTTTGACGTACAAGTTTCACCTCTGTGGTCATTTGTCCGAGGGCTTCAAAGACTGGTGTCAGACTGGAGTTAAAGACTTTATCTGCGTGTGACCCTGGCTCTGTCCTTCACCCGCTCACATCTGCTGTGATCTTCTGACGGAGCAGTGATGTTGACGGAGAACACAGGGAGCTCATTATGAACGCAGACACAGAGCCCACACACATGTCACACAGTCGTTAGAGAAGAAGGCTAATCAGCAGCTGGACCTGTGGAGGAAAAGTCGAAAAGAATAATGACAGTAATGAGCTTAACGACATTTACACTCGGGAGACAGAAAGGTGACCAAGACCAAATATTTAAACAAGCTTTTTCGTCAAAGAAAGAGACTTGAACAAAAGCAATGTTTTTTTTAACTAATAACATCAAAACCTGTTTCTCTTTGCTCTGAGCAGGTTTACATCTCCCAACTTTTGGCCAATTATATCATACTTATATAAAGCATGACTGTTTACTTTAGTCATATGTCTTGGCCAAGAGGAGGGTCAACATAAAGTATTGTTTTCACATTGTCAAACACACTTATTCCCTTTAATAATGTTCCAAAGTGCTTTTACAGTTACAGTGCCATTTTAAAGCTTGGGTACCAATGTTTTTGTGTCTAAATAATTCAATCTCATATTTTCCACCAACGATTATTTGGCCAAAACACCATGTTGTGACACAAATCAAAGAGCTGTGTATTGTCTGAATCTAATACTTGTATTTCTGGTATCACTTTATAATAATGTCCAGATACAAATCATTTACAAATGTTTCTTAATTATTAAGATAACATTATCTAATCATTACTAAATTATTAGATAGTATTTACTAATAATAAATAAACATTTACTAATCATTTACTTACATCCCCTATTCTAAAGTGATGTGCATGTAGTGGTTAGATCATCCACACCTTTGAGGTAAACCAGTGTGGGATCAAAAAGTGAGCACCTTCACTGGCTTCTGTGACTGTTTGTGACGTAACAACCTCACCAGGGGAAAGTTAACAACAAATTTGGCTACGTTTAGGCACAATTCTATGGTTAAGTTTAGGATTGGGGCTTGGATATTGGAGCCCGATCTCACAGAAAGCGTACATTTACCACGACATTACACAACATGTAAATGAGGTATGATTAACACGAGTTCACGGCCGTCCTGTGTAATTATAGTACGAGTCACAGTCCCCATTCATTTGAATGGTGGTTGTTAAGACGTGTTCTTATTTATGAATATTAATGAAATCCTGATTCTAATCTTAACCTACCCCAAGCCCCAGATCTAATCTTACACATTTTAGTAACTTTATGCCTGAACTTACCCGTTTCACCTGAAGAAAACGTCCCCACGTGGCTTCAATTAAAACTCGTGTTTTTTTGACGCTGTGAAATCTCGTGTCATTTTTACTCTTTTTCATATCGTGCTAAGTGCACTGCGTAACATACGGACTAAAATAGCTGTGAAGTCGTAGTCCAAATACGCTGTTTTTGTGTCATGGTAAAAGTACGTCATCTAGTGAGACTGTGTTGGAGCTTGATACTGATATTGAGAATCAGATAACACAGTATAAATACTTTTTTCAGAAAACTTATAAATGGTCATCACTTTAGAATAGGGGACGGAAGTAAATGATTAGCAAATGTTTGCTCATTATAGTAAATACTATCTAATCATTTACTGATGATCAGGTAATTTATCTTAATGTTAATTAACATTTATAAATGATTTGTATCTGGACATTATTATAAAGTGTTACGTATTTCTCATAGTTAGCTAAAAGCAGCTTTCTGATTGGCTGTGCTTGGGTGGTCCACAACAGTTTCACTTTGCTGTTTGTAAAAGCTGTTCTAAAGTCACATTTTAATGTTAATATAAATAACTTTGAGCCAAAGAGTTTTTGGAGCGAGAAACACATTTAAATGCCTTTTTTATTTTTTATGTCTTTAAAATAAGGTCCTCCAGCTTTAGGGCATTTGATTTTAGAGATTGTAGTTTTAGTTAAAGTTTAGGGCAGATCAAACGTTTCTATGTCAGATTCTCTTTTACACGACACCGAGTTACGTGTTTATTGAGTCGACGTTCCTCTGGCTACAAAGTGTAAACAGGAAAAAACTGTTGTCAGTGAAGACAGTTACATCACTGATATGTGGCAGCACTTTAAGACCGTAGAAGAAGACTGTCCAGTCACCAAAAATAATCATGTTGACTGTGTTTTACTGAAAGTGCAATCTAACCTCTCCAACACACTTTAAATTCTCATAGATGCCAAAGTAAAGGTCCAAGACAAGAACAATGCAAATCCAACCTCCCATTTGTGTTTTTAATCTAATCACTGTCAAAGAAGGTCACATCTCTGCTTGCTTTAGACATTAGATGATTGCTGATCTCATCTTGACATTTTCAAATGGGCACAGGGTTTCTAATGTATGTACACTAATGTTCTTTTTGTTGACAAGAGCTGCATTGGCCCAACTCAAAGCAAATCCAAGTCAGAAAGAGACACAAACCTTTGATATTGATAATATAATAACATTTAATTTTCAGTAAAACACAGTGAGCATGATTATATTAAGATTATACTAAACATTCTGCTTGTTTCACACACTTCGACTGTTTTGATGAGGTTTATAATTGTGTTTTTCCACTAGATATGACAGCGTATGTAGAGATAATTCCACAACTAGTAACTCCGCTGTAAATCTGGACCAAGCTCTATGGCCAAACGTCCACATCGTTCTACGTGTGTCCAGGTTCTGAGTGTGTCCAGGTTCTGAGTGTGTCCAGGTTCTGAGTGTGTCCAGGTTCTACATGTGTCCAGGTTCTGAGTGTGTCCAGGTTCTGCATGTGTCCAGGTTCTGCGTGTGTCCAGGTTCTACATGTGTCCAGGTTCTGCATGTGTCCAGGTTCTACGTGTGTCCAGGTTCTGCATGTGTCCAGGTTCTGAGTGTGTTAAGGTTTCTACATGTGTCCAGGTTCTGAGTGTGTCCAGGTTCTGCGTGTGTCCAGGTTCTGCGTGTGTCCTGGTTCTACATGTGTCCAGGTTCTACGTGTGTTAAGGTTCTGAGTGGTCCAGGTTCTGCGTGTGTCCAGGTTCTGCGTGTGTCCAGGTTCTACATGTATCCAGGTTCTGCGTGTGTCCAGGTTCTACGTGTGTCCAGGTTCTGCGTGTGTCCAGGTTCTGCGTGTGTCCAGGTTCTACATGTGTCCAGGTTCTACATGTGTCCAGGTTCTGCGTGTGTCCAGGTTCTACGTGTGTCCAGGTTCTGCGTGTGTCCAGGTTCTGCGTGTGTCCAGGTTCTACGTGTGTCCAGGTTCTGCGTGTAACCAGGTTCTACGTGTGTCCAGGTTCTGCATGTGTCCAGGTTCTGTGTGTGTCCAGGTTCTACGTGTGTCAAGGTTCTGCATGTGTCCAGGTTCTGCGTGTGTCCAGGTTCTAGTGTGTCCAGTTTCTGCGTGTGTCCAGGTTCTACATGTGTCCAGGTTCTGAGTGTGTCCAGGTTCTACGTGTGTCCAGGTTCTGCGTGTGTCCAGGTTCTACATGTGTCCAGTTCTGCGGTGTCCAGGTTCTGAGTGTGTCCAGGTTCTGCGTGTGTCCAGGTTCTACATGTGTCCAGGTTCTGCGTGTGTCCAGGTTCTGCGTGTGTCCAGGTTCTACATGTGTCCAGGTTCTACATGTGTCCAGGTTCTGCGTGTGTCCAGGTTCTGCGTGTGTCCAGGTTCTGCGTGTGTCCAGGTTCTACATGTGTCCAGGTTCTGAGTGTGTCCAGGTTCTGCGTGTGTCCAGGTTCTACGTGTGTCCAGGTTCTACATGTGTCCAGGTTCTGCGTGTGTCCAGGTTCTACATGTGTCCAGGTTCTGAGTGTGTCCAGGTTCTGCATGTGTCCAGGTTCTACATGTGTCCAGGTTCTGCGTGTGTCCAGGTTCTGCATGTGTCCAGGTTCTGCGTGTGTCCAGGTTCTGCGTGTGTCCAGGTTCTACGTGTGTCCAGGTTCTGCATGTGTCCAGGTTCTGCGTGTGTCCAGGTTCTGCGTGTGTCCAGGTTCTACAGGTTCTGTGTTTTCCAGGTTCTACGTGTGTCCAGGTTCTACATGTGTCCAGGTTCTGCATGTGTCCAGGTTCTGCGTGTGTCCAGGTTCTGCATGTGTCCAGTTCTACAGGTTCTGTGTTTTTCCAGGTTCTACGTGTGTCCAGGTTCTATTGACCCTATTTTGTCCCGCCCACTTGGCTTGGAAATGCACTTCCTGTTTAGCTCTATTAAGGTAGCTAACATGTTTGTTTGTCTGTCTTATGGGGCAATTTTAATTAAATATAATGACAGTTAAAATAAACCCACTGACTGAAATCTACAGGCTAAATGCAGCTAAACAGGAAGTGCATGTCCTAGAAAAGTAGGCGGGACAAAATAGGGTCAATACAGGTCACTATTCAGGAGTTACACCATTTGTAGATGTGTCTGAATGTCCAGCAGGTCAGAAAGTAGTGACTTAATAGTAGTGAGTGTCGATGACACTAGAGCGATCAGTATAGAATCGTAAAAAACACGAGGACAGCGTCAGGTCTTTAACTGGAAGCAATAAAAGATGAGAAAAGACTAAGAACTAAAGTGTACTTAAGAAAAGCTTAACAACAAAAATCACACACACACATTGAAGAATAATCCAAAGATGAGCTAAAATTATTTTAAAAATAAATAACTGTCAGTTTTGTGTCTTTTGGCGAAACGTGAATGTAGGCTGTTTACAACTATCCAGGATTAGCGTTAGCATGAACACACAGACACATCCTTTTATAAACACACATTGGTTTCTCTTGATTTGTGAAGACTTTAACACGTTGTCAGAGAAAAACCAGCCACAACTCACTGTTCCTGCCAGGTTTGACAGTATTTTTTCAGTTTTGACTAAAACGAGAGATGGCAAAAGTTCACCACTTGTGTAAAAAAACAACTCTAGTAAAAGTCAAGGAAAGTACAAAAGTAAATGTGTATGAATGAATTTAAGTAAAACAGTAAAAAGTACAATCACATTTCCAAAAGTAAGGATCTAGTCGCAGCTAAAACTAGTCTTAAAATGAATATTCGTCCTAATTTGAGTGATTTTAGCCAGATTCAATGAAAATGTTAACATCTGGAAGTTCTGTCTGTTTTCAAGAGATTGGAATCAAATGTGCCACTGCTGTGAGTCATAATGTCTCACGTCATTAACACATAACACATTGGCTTGAATAAAAAACACATTGATTCAAACAAGGCAGAAAGATCTCAACACAAGTCAGAATCTATTTACACCATCTTAACCAGAATAACATACCCAAAAATACATTAAAATACAGATTTGAAGACATTTGAACCCTTTTGCAGTGGTTTGTGATGTTGTGGAGAGTGAGAACGGTTCATTTTCTTTCATCTGTCATAGACGATAAAGTCACTCACCTGGTTTTAAGTGCAAGGAGTAGAAGTTACAGATACTTTTTGACAAATGTAAGAAGTTCAAAGTAAAAAGTTTCAGATTTAGTAATACTCAAGTAACAAAACAGCTTATTACAGTACTTGAGTAAAAATACTTAGTTACTTCTTTGCCCATAGAAATAAACTAAACAGGAAATGAAGATGCCAGCCAGATGTTAGCATTTTGGAAAAAAACAGGCTAATTGACGTTCTGTGACAGAGCCAATTCCCTTGTAGATTTCAACTGTCCATTTTTAAAGTGCGTATGACAGGTTTGAACGTTTAAATGAAAGCGTTTTCTTCTATATCAGACAAGTATCGGTAAGAGATGGTTTATTACCTGACTAGTTTCGACGGGTCACTTCCGTCTTCGTCAGAGGCGTCGCACGTCGCCTAGGTGACGTGTCTTATCAGCTGCTGTTCCCAGGCGTGGCCAGCCCAGCGGACCCGTGAGGTCTACCGGGCTGACCACGCCCCCCGCCGCTCAGTGGTCGCTGGAGGAGGCTGCTCCACGTACAGGAGAGTTGGAAAGCTCCCTCGTCTCGATTCAAAGTGCGTGGGCCTCGCTTTCTGATTTCTATTGCTTCTTTGATCCATCGTTTGTATTTGTTGGTTTCTTGATTGATAATCCGCGCATTGTCCCAGTCCATAATGTGGTTATCCCGTTTGCAGTGGTCTGATATTGCCGACTTCAAATTGTCCTGTTGCGCCCTCTGTCGTTCGGCTCTTGTTAAGCGCCCTGTTGTTTCTTTCTCGCATTCCTTTTTGTGCTCATTTTTCCTGATGTTAAAAGCTCTCCCTGTTTCCCCGATGTATGATTTTTCACATGATTTGCATGGTATTTCGTATATTACGTTGCATTTGTTTCTGGTTTTATCTTGTCCTTGGGGTGTACTAACAGCTGTCTAAGGTTTCTGAACGGTTTTATGGTTGTGCCAATGTTGTGTTTCTCATTGCCCTTTGAATGCGTTCTGTTACTCCTCGTACATATGGTAGCGTGACGGTGTCTCTGCTCTGATCTGTAATGTTCTTTTTTCGTGTTTTGGGGGGTTTATGGTTTTTGCTTGTGTTGATGGCTTGCTTTTTTTCCTTTTTCTATGGCCCATTTGGATAATGACAGTGTTGTAGTGCTTGTTGAATGTGTTTTTCCTCTGCCTGTCTGTCTGTGTCGTCTGTAATCATGTTTAACCGGTGATATAATGTCCTGACTACTGATAACTTGTGAGCTGTGGGGTGTTCTGAAGTCCAAAGTAAGTACTGGTCCGTGTGAGTGGGTTTGCGGTAGACTGTGATTTTGATGCTGCCGTCGTTGTTGTGATGAATTTTCATGTCCAAAAAGGCTATTGCTCCGTTTGCTTCCTCCTCGTGTGTGAACTTTATATTGCCGGTGGTGTCTATGGTGTTGAGATGATCCGTGAGCTCCTGTGTGTGTCCGTGTTTTATTGTTTCCAGAATGTCGTCAACGTATCTTTTCCATAGGGATGGTCTGCAGTGTGGTGGGGCTGTGGTGATGGCTTTTGTCTCCAGGTCCTCCATAAAAAAACTGCTCATGATGGCTGATAGTGGGTCTCCCATTGCGAATCCTTCTTTCTGTCTGTAAATGGTGTTATTGTATTGAAAATATGTGGACTTGGCGACGAATTTGAGTAGTTCCGTGATGTCGTTTACTGTCAAGTTTGTGCGTGATTTGAGTGTCCTGTCCTTCCTGAGTCGTTGCTGTACTATGTGTAAAGTGGCGTCTACGGGTGTCTTAGTGAAGAGTGAAATAACGTCATGTGAGATGAAAATTTCGTCCTTGTTTACCGTGGTGTTTCTGAGTTCCTGTGCTAGCTGTGTTGAGTTTTTGCAGTGATGTTTTGTTTGTCCAAGTATCGGTTTGATTATTTCCACTAAAGCTTTTGATAAGTTGTATGTGACGGATCCTATGCTATCTACGATGGGGCGGAGTGGGGTGTCTTGTTTGTGTATTTTGGGTGTACCATATATACGAGGAGTAATGCTGGCGGTTGGAATGAAATGGTTGTATGCTTCCGGTGTTATTTTGTGCTGTTCGACTAGTGGTTTGAGTAATGTCTTTAGGGCTCTTTTCTTTTCGTCTGTTGGGTTTTTGTTGATGATTTCATATGTGTTTCGGTCTGATAAGATTGCGTCCATTTTTGTTGGTATGTTGCTTTGTCCATAATTACGGTTGTGCGTCCTTTGTCTGCTGGGAGTATTACGATAGAATTGTCCTTGGTGAGTGATTTTATTGCGTTTCTTTCCTCTCTATTGACGTTTGCGGGTGGTAGGTTGGCTGTTTTTAGAATTCCGGTTATTGTATTTCGTAGTTCCGCCTTCTTCCCCTGATCTTGGATTTTATTGCATGCTAATTCTGTGGCTAATATGTATTCATCGTGTGGTATTTTTTCCGGTGTGATGGCGTAATTGAGTCCTTTGGCTAAGATGTCTGTTTCGGCTTTTGTGAGTGTGCGTGATGATAAATTGTGTACCCATTTTTCATTGGTCTCTTGTCCCCCTTTTTCGTATTTTTAGTCCAATTAAAGCTGCCCACACACTACACGACTGTTTGCTCATTTTCCCATGTTAATTTCAGTCGCACTTAGTCACGCCTAGTCGAGATTAGTCGAAGCTAGTTGAAGCTAGTTGAAGCTAGTCGCAGTTGTGTCACTCGTGTAGTGTGTGAGTGTCTGCGACTCAACTCGCGTTCGAATCGTGTAGTTTGTGGCAGGTCTAGACTAGACTAGACTCCAGTCGCAGGTTTTTAAACATGTTGGAATTATAAGCCCGATTTTTGTCTTGCTCCGGTGCTGTTCGCCGTTTCTGACGCTCCTCTGGGCAAACACGGAGCTCAGCGCTAATGAAAACAGCCGAGGAAGCACTGGAAACAGCTTCTGAGATTAAACTTTCGGTTTACGTCTTTTCTTAAGGAACAAGCTCAAAAACAGCGGTAACAGCGATGCACAGACTCAGTGAAAGCTCCCTACGAGTCAACTGGACCATGTTCAAAATGCACACACGCTTACACCTCTGATGATCAAAACAACAACAGCAGCGCACCATAGACACATGTATCAGCGCACTCACCTCATCTCTCCTCCTCTCTCTCCCTCCCTCTCCTCTCTCCACGAGGCGCTGCGGACGTCCTCCTCACTCCAAACAACACAAGTTTCTTCTGATAAAATCTCATAAAAGTAACGCATCCACGTAAAATCCACAGGGGAAAAATATCCAACTTCGTCACCTCCTTCGCCATTTCTAGTGTCATTTTAAGAGAGCTAGCTAACCAGCGTGTTTGTACAGGTGTTATGGTTAATTCGGCATCCCATCAGGACGTGGAGGGGCACATGACCTGTTTAACCAATGAAAAGTGTTTGCTTATGGCAAAAATAAATAAATAAATAATAATTACGCTAAAACAAAACTTTTTTTCCTGTCTTGTTGTAGAAATTATTAATCAAAGACCAAAAAAAAAACAAAACAAACAAAAAAAAGTTAATCAAAAATCTACTAAAAATAAATTGAAGCACTAAACTGAACTCTTTTATAAACTGTGTTGCATTGTTGTTTTGTGCATTATTGTTCTGCTGATGGAGTAATCCTGTTTTCAGTTGCCAGTCTCAGTTGTGTAGTTTGTGGTCTCAGTTGTGTAGTGTGTGGGCTCAGTCATTCTAGAATCAGTCTCAGTCCAGTCTTGTAGTGTGTGGGCAAAACTCGCATTCTAATTAGTCACAACAGTAAAGTTGTGTAGTGTGTGGCCAGCTTAACCGGTTTATTTTTTTGATGTGCCGCTTTTTGGTTGGTTCAAATTCTTGCTCGTATGAATCTTTTAGTGCTCTGTCTATTTGTTCTAAAATGTTTTTGTCTATGTTGAAGTTTATTGTAAATGCGTTTCTGGCTTCTATGATACTGTCTTCTATGTTTTTCAAATTGTTGTTAGTGGTCCGTATTCTCTCCTTGATTAATTCTTTTCTGGCTTTGTTGATGATTTTGTCGGCATTTCTGTTTTTATTGGGTTCTTGATCATGAGGCTCTTTGGTGTTATATTTTCTTCTTTGCATCGCAGGTTGAAACGTAGGTGGTTCTTTTGGCGCGCAAATGCCCTCTCCATTTCTCCA
>CM076414.1:3777842-3877842 GCA_038363315.1 Mugilogobius chulae
TGTACCTCAGAGTCACACCACACTATTCACATGTAACCCACACGAGCCCACGTTAGTGTTAGACTCACTGTTCAGCAGAGAAGCAGGTTTCAAACAGACTGGGTTTGTGGGAATAGGCTGCGTTCACGTTGCGGATACAGGGCTTCGACTAATGATTATGTTGGTCATCAATTTCATATTTTCATTAGTTATTTATGTCGCAAAAATCCGGTCAATGTGAAGTATTTTAACTCTTTCAGTTCCAGTCCTGTTCTCTTCTCTGCCAGGCCTTTTGCTCATTTTAAGCAATATTCACAGCTCCGTAAAAAAGTTTGTTCAACTGGAATCATGTCATGTTGTACGTCAAATGAGACCTAAAAACTGTCTACTTTCATTTAAAACAAAAAAGTTATTCTACATTAATCCGTTCTCTTTTTATATTCATTTGAAATTCCTTGTTTTCGTTAGATTTCAGCGTTTGACGAGAAACTTTGGAGAAAACGCCCTTTTGAATCCAGTAGTTTGACTTCCTCTGACACTTTGAAGAGGAAGTTTCTAGACTCGCTGCATGTTGCCGTTCTAGTCAGTAGTCCTAGTTTTCTTCAGTTTAAAGATCAAATATCTGCTCTAAACTTACTCAACTGTGTTTTAGTTCAACATGTTTTGTCTGTAATCTGTTTGAAAAGAAAGACGACCTCCAGAAGCAGCTGATCATGTAAAACACAACCGACTGCACTGGGTAAATGTTGACACACAAAGTAATGTCACTAAGTTACTTTCTTGGGGCAGTAACTAAGTAGTGTAACTAGTTACATTTTTAACAAGTAACACTGTTCATGGCAAAGTACAATGTTATTTATAGAAAAACTGGCTTTGACCACCATCTGGACTAGAGATCGACCGATGTGGGTTTTTCTTAGGCCGATACCGATGCCGATTTTACTCAATTTTGCCTGCCGGTGCCGATTTCAACGGCCGATTTCTGTGTTCATTGTTAAATGAATACAACATGTTTATTCACATTACAGAACATTTTAAAGAGTTATTCAAGAAAGTGCTCCTTTTCAAAACCCAGTAAAACAGAGATTTTTAAAACAAACCGTATAATTTCTCTTCAAAACTATAACTTGGAGCTGAGCTGATCACTGTGAGTGCAGACGACTGTTTAAACAACTGCCGGATGAAATATCGGCCAAAATAAGGTCAATGGCCGATGTGGCTGATATGCAAAAAAATCCAAATATCGGCCACAAAATATCGGCCGGTCTATCTCTAATCTGGAGTTAAGACATCATCACAATCTAAAACAGTAGTGCCCAAAGTGGGGCCTGCAGGCCAAACTTGGACCTCCACGAGGTTTATTTTGGCCCATGAAAGGCTGCTGAAGTTTGATTAATGTTTGGGTTGAAAAGACAGTCAAATAAAACCAAAACCAGACATGTTCTTCTAAAACGTGTTACTAAAAGAATTTAATCATTATCTTTCTTTTTAAAACAAAACAAAATTAAGTTTGGCCATCTGAGAATAAATGTGAACGCAACCTATTAAACCTCACCATAAAAAACAGTTTAGACAGCACATTTCTGCTGGTTTGACCTAATATCGTTTGAAGATCGTCATCAGAATATGCAAAATAAGCTCTAGTTGTTACAGAAGAAGATTGTCAAAGCTTCACAGCAAACAGGCAAACGTGTAATAGTCCCAGATCTGTTTAAAACCTGCTTAACTCTCCTCATTTATTCACTAAGAAACACTTGACACTTGAGTTTTTGCACTGATTTGTTGTTGGAATCTTTGAATGTTTTTTGGTCGCAGCTTTATTTGTTTTTTTACGCCTTTTATGCCTTTTATCGAACAACTAGGAACAGCAAATGTGCAGTAGTTTTTTAAGTTTGTGCCACAAGTTAGTGTCAGTGTTTTAGGAGTTTGTTTTTAAAGAATGGAAAATGAATGAGAGAAAAGAAGCAGCAGAGGAAGTGTCTGAGGAGGAAGTTGAATTTTTAAAGGAGACGCTGCAAAAATGGCTTTGTAACAACAGTATTTGTAAACAATCACTTTATAATCATCCTTTTGAACAAACAGCAAGTCAAGCTTACACTGTGACCTGAAAAGTTGTGTTAATATTACAAGCCACTTTTACTGAAACCTGGCTCTGAATTGAGTTCTTCACATTATCGATCTGGAGAGACTGCTGCTAAAAACCGTCGGGGAAAAATAGAATGCAATGGCGACATTTGAATCTGCCTGATCAAAGCGTCTGAACCAGGAAGTAGACAAGAAGTCACATTTTATTTAAAACTTTCTGAGAAAAGCATAAACAAAAATCAAAATAGATACAGTCGGCATCAGAGGAAACCACTGGAGGAAACACAGGACAGGACATTTGTTTTTATAAAGAACAGTTTTGTCACTCACTGCTCAACAACTACAAACAGTAAACTTGAACTCAAGGAAATAGATTGTGTCAAATGTAGAGGGATTATTTGTTTCTCAACATGGGGGATGCGTACGCAGTCTGACAGCAGAAATACTACCAGCGCTGTTGTCAGCCAACAACAAGAGTTTATCACTGTGTGAAAACAAAAGTTATACTGCTAAATCAATATTTGTGAATGAAATTTGTCCTTATGAGTTATACGTTACATTCAGGTGAGCTTCCCTGTCCATACACACTGCCTCCAGAGGCTTTCTGTTTCTTGTATTAGAGGCTCTCACACAGCAATCCGTCCGGTCTGGCATGCCGTGCGGCTCTGCCCCAGTTGTCCGGACCGCCAGAGCACTTTGGAGCCATTTTTGTTGAAGTTGTGAAAACAACACTCGACAAATGGGAAACCAAGCGAGCTCGGGTGGTTTTTAAAATAAAATCATATGTCAAATTCTTAACACATATATGTAAATAAACATCCTGTGTTTGTCAATTATGTGGCGAAAAATAATGCCACAACTCGGCGCAAGTGTTCTTTATTTACATACACATGTGTCAGTGATTGCATGAAGTCCCAAGTTGAGCATGAACCCTTGTGAACTCTTGGTATCGTGATACCGGCAGAGTCATAGTGTGAGTGACCACCGATCCCAGATTGATCCAGATCTGGATCTGGAGGCAGTGTGAGCCCGGTGTCTTCAGGGACGATACCAAGGCGTTCTCAGGCCAGTCTAGAAACACAGCTCCTCCAACATGTTCTGGGTCTTCCCCGTGGCTCCTTCCAGTGGGACATGCATAGAACACCTTATTTAAACCGGTATTGAAACAGATGTGCTAAAACAGATGCTCTACTCAGAGTTCCTCCCCTGTGAATGAAGCGCCAGCCACCCTACGAAAACTCAGTTGTGAATCGACTTGAATAGTTGTGCTAAAAATACACTTAATTTTCTAGTAAAGTCTTAAAAGATGTAAAAAAAAGTTTAGTTTCATATTACCTGAACAAAGACTTTCTCTCACAGCAGGCCTCCGTATATGACTCGTTGCTCACTGTATCTATAATTCTGCTAAAAAAAAGGTAAAAGTCTGAGCTGCCATGTTTGTTTTGGTTTAAATGTGCACTTTCGCCCAAACCACAATGCTGCGCTGTGATTGGTCCGTCTGATCCTGGCCGTTCTTTAACCGTACGATGAGCGTCTCTCCAGATGGATTCTCAAGATTTTCTGAAAGTCACAAATATTGTGAGAATCTAAGCTAATATTATCAATGCATTTCAGTCTCTTATGGGTTTTTGCAGTGTTCAGTTTGAAAATAATGAACCACGAAGAAATAAAAGAAGTGAGCGAGGTAAAAGTGGAAAAGAGACGCAAGAAGGACTGAACTGTTTGATGTGTTTTGCAATTGAAGTTTACAAGAGTTTATTCACCTCAGAATTTGCCTTTGTGTTTGTAAGAAGCCAAGTGAATGTTGCTTGTTTTGTTTTTAGGAGATTATATCCGTCCTTTTTATTTATTAAAACATCAGCTTTGAAAAAAAAAAGTCTCTTTGTCTCAATGTTTTTAAATTCAATGTGTTTCTGTTACAATATAATAAATAATATCAGTTATGTGCTACCAAAGAAGTGCCACCATGTCCTCTGTAAATCTAGATTAAGGCCTTGTTCACCAAAAATATCTTCTGAAACAAGAAGAGATTCCGTCACTGATTGTATTTTGCTTTGACGGAAATTCCCAAGCCTCCCTGTCATTTTGACAAGTTGAAATTGAGCTGCACTTTTTACGCTTAGCTAATTTAGAAACCTGAACAGATCCAAGCTCTTTCAAACGTGCTGCCGCTTGTGCCTTAGTATAAATCTGCACACAAGAGATTACAATTTCACAAAAGGTACTTTAGCTACAGATAAGGCTTTATTCAATGAAAACAGTGTTGTTTCTACTTCACAAAAGCTTGTTGCCTGCACGCCCTGATTTGGTGTAACTTGACTCTAGGGATGTCACAATATCAAATTTTAGAGTCACGATTATTGTGAAATGAAAAATCACGATTTTGCGATTATTCACGATTATCTGCATAGATAAAGAACATGTACGTATTTTTTAAAACAAAATTTGTGACATTTTCTTAGCTGACAGTCATAATACATTGATTGTATTACATAATTATAAAATAGTGAAAAAATATGCAATTCTTTTAATTTAATGATAAAGAGTTTTTTTTTTTTGTAGAATGTAAAAAAAACTATTTTCAAGACAGTACATTACATAGTACATTGTACCTGTAGTGATTGCTTTAACGTTCTCTCACTTACAATGAGGATCGATTATTAACTAATAATATATTATGTGAGACTCACAAAGAAGACGTCACCACACGTTGGTTTTTCCAGCGGGTGGTCACAAGTTAAGGTAATGTTTATTAAGGACAATTTACAATTACATTAAGCACAAAGGCAGAGATGCTTGTACCAGATTGTAGCTTACAGCTAATTTACATCTGTAGTCCTGGGAGGGGAGGCACATTGGACATGTTTTTAGTTGTAGGAGTAAAACCGGAGTACCTGGAGGAAACCTACGCAGACACGGGAAGAACATGCAAACTCCTCATAGAAAGGCCCCGGGCCTTTTACAAAATATGGAAAAAAACAATACAACCATACAATACAACCATACAATACTTTGCATAGTATTGTGTGGTTGCGTATGGTTATCTTTTTTTATGACAACCACAATCAAAAGATTAAGTCCGATACAGTCACTCCCCTTTATATTGTGAATATCTTTTGTATTCTCTTTGGAAATAACGCATGGAGTTTGGGCAAAATAAACTGTAGATTTAGCAGAAAGTGGATATAAAAAAAAAAAAAAAAAAAGTCAATAATAATCTAAATTTATGATGGATAAAATGCTTCATGTGACAGATTGGAAGTATGTATAGGGTAAACACTAGAAACAAGTTTGACTTCACTTCCAAAGACTTTCAGTTTTCATTATGAGACTTGCCAGGTGAGCCTTGCCTACATAAGCCCCGCCCACACAAGCCCCGCCCACATGAGCTGTCAGTCACAGACTCCAGAACAATCGCAGACTCGACATCATGTCTGCCTCAAGGTATGTGGATTCTCTGTGTATCATTATGTATAACTTAGATTTTTTGGCGTTTGTTTGTTCTGAAGCATTTTGTAATTGTTGTTTTGAAAAGTGCTGTAAGTTAGTTATTGTTTGTACATTTATGTTTTTAGTTTTGTATTTTTAGTTTTTTTGTTTCCTTGTCAAAAACATCCCTAAAGTTGTTTTGTTCTTCTCTCAAATTGAAAACACTCAATTACTCCTTGTGATGTCATTAAGTGGTAATGCATTCCTAACCGTAACTGGAACCATTTTTAAAGTACAGCTTCACTAATTTCAGACTATCTGTGTCAATCTGGGATGAATAAAAGGCAAAAACTTAACCCTTATAACAGAGCAACATTATAAGGCAACGTTTAACTTTAGTTCAACATTACATAAACTGTGCAGTGTATTCTGCTGAATAAATGTTCCATAGTTGCAAAAATGCAGCAAAACGTGGTGGAAAGAACAAATAGGTGGGTTTCACATTCTAGAATTCTTGGCAGTTACAGTAATGTGGAGGCAAGAGGAGCTTTTTCCTATTAATAACATTGGATTTTGCCATGGAATAATTCAAAATGATTTAGCTAATTTAAAAAGTGGCGATTTCTAGGATTACTAGACACATTACTGGTTTGCATTGCAAAAATAAACTGCATTTAAACAATATTAATTTTATCTGCCCTCCACCTCATTGAAATAACATTGGCCAGTCTAATGTTGTGATGTCACGTGAAACCAACCTATTGAGAAAATCTCATCATATTATTTAGTTCAGCTGATAGAGATAAAGAGAGGAAGAATGTAGAGGACTGATTCTCAAACAATATTTGCACTGAATACTATCCCGGAGTAGGTTGGCAATAGAAGTGCAGCTAAACCTATGGGAAGGGCTCTACTATAAAGTCTATGCTTGGGAACCACTGAGAGAGAAAAAGCACAGGGTCTGTTTGCATAGGCAAAAAACTGTTAAAGGTTTGCATGTGCTGAGCAAATCTAAGCTTGAAAAGCTAGAATAGTGCTGCATTCATGGTTGAACAAACAGTAAATAAAGTTGTTTTGTCCCTATAGAGCACCTGCTAACCTGTGTGCCAGCATGCTTCGTTGATAACAATTGATAACAATTGTTATGCAACTTTCAATGGAAGAACTTTATAAAATTAATTTGCACTCTTCCTTGGTCTGTGTAATCAGATGGTAACATTTTGCAGCATTATATCTGATAGCCTTTTTGGAGATCTAGTGTCATCTTTTTTCCCAATTGTGCCCCAGTTTGTTTAAAAAGTGTTTGTCAAATAGGGGACTCCAAACAAGTCTTAGTTAGAACCGCCAAATGTCTAGAGAAGACTCATTTCAAAACTAAAATGTCAGCAAACTATTATTTCTAGCAATCGCAAAATGTTGCTTTATGTGGCAAATGTAGGTGTTCTTTTAAATATTAACCATTAACCATTTTCATCTTTAACCCTACTCCACATTTACAATGGTAATAGGCATGGAATTAGTGCAGTTGAATGAAACATGATATTTATTGTTTCAAAATCCATTGAGGAGTTCCTTTGAAGGTGGTGGAGAGCTACAAGCGACAAAGCAACAGTTTGGAGAGACTTCTTGAAGCTTTCTGACACTGTGAGGGTGGGCTACTCTCAGGATGATAATTGCAGCTGATTGTTTTCTGTTCACAGGAGTAAATTGGAGGATGAGCTGGGTAAATACGTCTCAGACACCTTCAGCTGCATAAAAACAATCAAACATTTTGTCAGCGGAAGCTTAAAGTGGATAGAGGAAAAAGAGGAGGAGAAATGCACTTTGGCTAAGATTCCAGAAAAGCTTAATGAGATCCACAACAGCAACAATTATAATATAATACCTGCAATAGCTTCCAGACAACGAGCTGAGGATGTGGAGAAGCTGCAGACAGAGCTCGAGGACCTGATACAGAAGATTCTAAAGGGTTTAAGGGAAATCCAGACATTCCTGGAGGCAGTGGAGAAGTTAGCCGTGACTTCAGAGCCAGTCTTTGACCAGAACCACGTTCTACAGCTGGGTGAGGAAACTGATCTGGAGTCAGTGAAGATGATTCTACTTGCTGCTCGGATCATCCGTCCTCACCTGCTGTTGTTTAAACGTGATGATAAGAGATTTTCAAAGCCAAACTGCACAATGTGGAAGTGATGGAGAATCAAATGAACCAGTACATTAGACTCATCAAGAACTTCTGCAATGCTTTTAAAGAATGGTAATAAAACTCACAGACACACACAGTCTGTAGATGTTCACAAATGTAATAGACCTTTTCCACAGCTCTGTTGCAGATCTCAGCCTGACCAGGCCCACACTCGTCCTGAAACCAGATTTATCTGAAGATGATGTTGAAAAGGTGCTCAGAAACATAAACATACTCCAACAAATCAGGTACAACCTTTTGTTACAATAACTGAAATATTCTCTTCAACAGCTGTTAAGAGGCAACAAGGTTAATTGTTCTTGAGCAAACATAAAAATGGAAGCACATTGGATGCATGTTTAAACGAGACTCTTAAAAGTCCAATACCCGATTTTTGCTTCCTTAAAAATGTAAACAAACAGTAACAAATTAGTTTTTAACTTCCTGCATCAGTCACATGTTTTTAACTTAATGTATTCTGAACCATCCCAATTGTTCACCATGTGTTTGTAACTAAGCTTTTTTAACAGCTGCTAGGAGTGAGACGTGTGGGTATGCTAACAGCAAATAGCTACAATGCTAGAAACACTAACAGACTAACGTAATAGAAAAATTGAGTTTTCAAATCGAAATTGAAGTTATTTTACTGTATAACAAATCGGGTATAGTCTCTTTAATGCATGACTTTCCCTAAGTTGCTGTACTAATGTAGCCAGGTTGTTCTCCTCTTTTGACCTTGTGTGAAATATTAACTTAAGAATATGATAATGAACCTTTTAATTTGCAAGTTTACCACACACAAATCACTGACACACATGTTTATGCTCTACTTCCTGGACAACAAAGCAACCAAAAAGCAGTGATTGGTTAAGTCAAAAAAGTCCCCGCCTACTCTGAAGTGAACGAGTCCCAGTGATGCGAATGCTTGATGCATCAGGCTAGTACTAATCAGAATCAGAAAAGTTTTGATGCCAATGTAATAAAGTGGCAGGTGTAAAGTGACAATAGGCAGGGTATTGCAGGGGTTACACACAACCTCGGTGCAAGGCGGGACTCGCATGTCTCAGTCGCGCAAGTGTACGAAAAGAATCCGTAGAGAGTCGCAGCGGCCTGACGCGACTTTCAAGACACAATACGAGCATTCTCGCGGAATCTAAGTGAATCCGCCTGGCTTTGGGCAAATATGAACCGCAGTGGACTGCTGCTGGTGTACAAGGCACTTCACAAGAAACTCAGATACGTCTTGGACCAAACTCGCCTCACAGATGGTGTACAGGAGAGACAAGAGAGAGGCGTAAGTGTCCAACACACACACACAGTCACATGTTTTTCATAAAGTGTTTAAAAGTCGACTGAACGACTGAAGAAAAAAATACTGTCTTGTGGCATAAGATTCTGGTCCAGATGACCGTAGTCTCCTGACCGAGAGGAGCAGCTCAAATAGTCCATGTTCGAGGTGAAAAACGTCAGCTGCTATCCTGCACGCCCCGAGTCCTGGAGATGCGCAGGTCCTGGAGAAATGGAAGGTTGTAGCCAATCACCTTATCACAATGCGCTATAGTCTGTGTTTTTGTTCCTGATATCATTTGATATCAGGAACAAAACACAGACCATAGCGCATTGTGATAAGGTGATATCACAATGCGCATTGTGATATCATTTGATTCTGTCTATGAAAACTATGAGCAGAACGAGTGACAAAGGGCAGCTCAGGGGGAGCGAATACAGCTCCTGCTCTAATCATACAGAGACCAGACAGCCCTGAGCAAAGGGCCTCGGACCCCGGAGCATCCTTTATAGGACATCACAAGGGATACAAGTAGACTCCACATGTTGGGCAAACTCCCATGAGCACTTGAGCCCCTGATTAAAAGCATAGAGCTTGTCCACTGTTCATAACCAGGAAGAAAACCACACTGCTCCACCTGAATCTGAAGTTTAACTATCGTTTAGACCAGGGGTGTCAAGCGTACGGCCCGCGGGCCACATCCGGCCCAAATAGCCTTTTGATCCGGCCCGCGGCCCATTTTTAATAAATATAATATTATTTATTTATTTTTCCTCGTGACGCACCGCTGCGCGACGCGACGCTGCGCTCTGTGCGCGCCGGTAGCGTAAATGCGTCTCACTAGAGCGGCCGCAAGTGAAGGCTTGGTTCTTTGAAAACAGGTAGCGGACACCTTTTTTCAACCCTCGTTGGACAACTGTCGCTGTCGAAAAAGAGAAAGGTGAACGTCGAGTGTCGGATCTTCCAGGAAAATAGACTTATTCGTATTTTTTCACGGAGATGAATGGGAAACTTAAGTGTTTGCAAGCAGCAAGTGGCTATGCTAACGGAAGGAATACGAGCTTAAACGCCACTACGAGAGCCGGGATAACTACAAATACAGCCACTTGGGCGGCGAACTGAGAAGACAGAAGATTTACGAACTGCTGTTGGGACTGAACGGACTCGGGAGGTTAGTGATACCGCCGTAAAAGCTGGTTAGCTGATCGATAGCAACATCGGCTCTGCATCAAAACCATTCTGTGAGTGTGAGTTTGTGAAAAGTTGCATACGTACGGCTGCAGAAGTCTTGTGCCCTCATAAACGACAGCCGTTCACTAACATCAGCCTGTCGAGGACTTGTGTGGCAGAGAGAGTTTTAGAGTTAGCACCAGATTTAGACGATCAATTGAAACGCAAAGTAGAATCATTTGTGACATGTTCTGTTGCCGTGGATGAGAGCACTGACGCTACACACGTTGCACAGCTGGTTTATTACTTGTGGCGTTGATGAGAGTTTGAATGTTACGCAGGAGAACCCTTGATGCTCGGGGAAAAGTCAGGTGTTGTGGCGCTGTTCAGGCAGAAAGTTTCAGCCGAAGGAGGAGGTGATTTTGGACATTTCACTGTTTATTGCACCAAGAAGCATTGTGCTGCAAGTCTGTGAAAATTAAACACGTAGTTACTGTTTTATTAAGGTGTTGACTTGATCAGCAAGTTGCCATAAGAGTCTTGTTTTCCTGGTTAAACTGGAGGTCTAACTTGGCTTTGATTTCTGTCATTGATGTGACCTGGAACATTTCTTACATGTTTTCTTTATTGTTCAAAGCATTGTTAAAATAGTCCAAGCTCATGCCTTCCATGCAGGCCCGGCGTGGCTAATCGGGAGAGTCGGGAGACTTCCCGAAGGGCCGGGGACTTTGAGGGCCGGTGTGTGCTCATGTACATGTCAATACAGATGTGACTGGAGCGGCCCGAGCCCCGTCCCAAGTCAGCCCACATTTCCCGTTCTGTTGCCGGATTGGACCAAGACGCAGAGACGTGCTGAAAGCACGAGGGCAGTCTCTAGAGCAGGGGTGGCGAACCCGAGGCTTGCGAGTCGCATGCGGCTATTGACCAATCAGAGTGCGGCTCTTTGGCTCATTCAGAAACATTTGCGCCTTCACGCGTTTCCCTCTCGCCGACATGAGGGAGAGAGAGAGCCGTGCGTAAAGCTGCTGTGCTGTAACCTGGCTGATCCCGCCTAATGAAGCTAAAACATAGAAATCATGAGTCTTGTGAGTGTTTTGAAGTCCACAGTGACACTCTACTACTCACAAGCTTTCAGCCACTTTTTATTTCACGAAGATAGACCTCAGATTCACAGAGTTATGATTGTTTTCGCCTTTACTGAAAATTGCCATTCATTTTAATGGGGCGCGCGCGCGGAATTTGACGGGACGTTTCGAAGCATTTAATTCACTGTCCCAGGACACAGAAGATGTAAAAGTGATACTAAACATGAGTTCAGACGTCCTGATACAAGTTAGTGAAGTCTGTGCTGTTTTTAGAGCTTCTACAGCTCCAGCTTCACTGTTACTGCTGCGTAATGGCTCCGTGCCTCTCCACGGTCTGCGCTGGGAAGAGCAGGGCCGGTTTAAAAAAAAAAGAGGACCTTTGAAGGGGGGCTCATCTAACATGAAAAATTTTAAATTGATTTTAGAATTTGATAATAATTATATTGTTAATTATAGTAAAATTACATCACATATCAATAAGAATATCACATCTAAAACTCACCAAAATGCAGAAATTGCACAGAATTTTTTAAAATTCTCCTGGGGGAGAATTCCCCCAGACCCCCCTGAATTACATCAAAACCATGTTATATTAAAAAATAAAGATACAGTTGACTTGGCTGGGGCGCTATAACGCACTCATAAAGTAAAAAATAATATTAATAATCGCATACATATTTACATTTTTATTTGTCAGAGGGCTGGTCCATTAAAAATTTTCCCGGGCTGAAAATGAGTCCCACTCCGGCCCTGCTTCCATGTCATCTGCTCTGCTCTGAGCTCTGCTGTGAGACATGACAAACATTGTTTGAGCTTTTTTTGCACATATTTTGTCAACTATTGTGATGTGTTATTGCACAGCTTGAATTACTTAAGCCTCAGCTTGTTACTACCTTTTTTATTGAAGAAAATGTCTATTATTCTGTATTGCACTTGTTTTTAGCACATTTTTATCTGTACATTTTTTTTTATATTTTCAAATTTATGTCGTGATTTTTATGCTCCGGCCCACTTGAGCTCACATATAGCTGTATGCGGCCCACGGACCAAAATGAGTTTGACACCCCTGGTTTAGACTCTCCACTAAAGAACACTGAAGTAGGCCTTACCAGGGAGGCTGGAGTGTGAGTTTTCTGTGATTGAAACACTCCCTCCGGTCCCCTTTGGTTCTGTCCCAGATTACTATGCAATGTTGCAGATTGGCAGCCAAGACAGTCCCAAAACATCCAGAGACTTGAGATACTCAGAACGAATCTCATCCACCTGGAGCCTTGACACCGTGGTGCTTGTCAACAACCTCAATGACTTCAGCTTGGGTGATGGATGAGTCTCACTCTAAGTCCTCAGGCTCTGCTTCCTCCTGAAGACGCTGGGATTGAGAAGATTCTCAACATCCCCAATTAAGGTCAGCAGCTCTCCCTCTGCACTGTAAATAGTGTTTGTGAAACATTGTGTTCCTCTTCTGAGGGCCAAACACAATTTATTTGAGAACATCCAATAGTTCTGCGATACACTTGGCCTACCATCTGACAATTCCTTTTAACTGACTCGGGAGTCCTGCAAGCAAACAGCGCTTGGTAGGACTCTGTCTTTAGCCTGACGGCATCCCTTACTTTCACTGGATTTGAGAATTGCCACCGCGACAAGCACCAAAGAGTTTATAACCACAACTAGGTAACACTTTAAAGTACCGCCCGCTAGTTAATAGGTAACTACGGGGTACTTACTGGTACTTACTGGTACTTCTGGTGTTAGTACCAGTGGTAGTTACTGGTAACTACAGTGGTACTTGTAGTGGTACTTAGAGTCACAAGTACTGGTAACTAAAGTGACAGTTACCAGTATATTTAGTATTAACTACAGTGGTAGTTACTAGTACTTAATTGACAGTTACTAAAATAGCGCCCACTAGTTAATAGGTAACTACGGGGGTACTTACTGGTACTTCTGGTGTTAGTACCAGTGGTACTTACTGGTAACTACAGTGGTACTGGTAGTGGTACTTACAGTCACAAGTACTGGTAACTAAAGTGACAGTTACCGGCTAGTTAAGTATTAATTATAGTGATAGTTACTGGTACTTTTGTGGAATGCTAATTAGGGATTATGGTGGCATCATTTGTACTAATTAGTGGTACTTATACAGGTACCTCTAGTGATATTTAATGTGTACTTGGTGGTTCTATTTGTGATGCTACACAAACAAGGTAAAGACTGTTATGAAACAAGTTTATTACTGCAAATATTGTGTATAGTACAGATTATGATAAAAATCAAACACTGGGCAATCTAATACAAAGAGACACCTCTTTATTATGCTCACAGCCACAACAGATATGAAACACATTAACAATTTACAAAATGTTTATCGACAAACCCCAAAAAATATTTGCATACTACAGCTGGTTGAGCTTTAAACAATAGTTACTAGTAAATAATGTATTGAGCACTAGCTAAATTACAGTAAAAGTTGGTAGTAGTTCCAAAAAAAACAAAACAAAACACTGACAGCTGGTCTTCTTGTACAGTTTAATACAGTGGTACTTCACTGGTAGTTACTGCATTAATTAACTGTTAATTAACACTGACAGCGGGTCATATTTTAAAGTGGACAAGGTGGTACTTCACTGTCAGTTACTATATTAATTAACTGTTAATTAACAACGACAGCGGGTCATACTTTAAAGTGGACAAGGTGGTACTTCACTGTCAGTTACTATAGTAATTGATAGCTAACTAACACTGACAGCGGGTCGTATTTTAAAGTGGACAAGGTGGTACTTCACTGTCAGTTACTATAGTAATTGATAGCTAACTAACACTGACAGCGGGTCGTATTTTAAAGTGGACAAGGTGGTACTTCACTGTCAGTTACTATAGTAATTGATAGCTAACTAACACTGACAGCGGGTCATACTTTAAAGTGGACAAGGTGGTACTTCACTGTCAGTTACTACAGTAATTGATAGAGTAACGGGTATGGTCTTACACATGTCCTGAGCGGGAGTCGAACCCGGGTCTCCCACGCGCCGGTCAACCTGACATACGCATTGAGCTAAAGGGAACGCTCCCCTTGGCCCAGTTTGTTTGTGGGTTCTTATACCTGAGGGAGTGAGTTTACTATAGTAACTGACAGTGAAGTACCACCTTGTCCACTTTAAAATACAACTCGCTGTCAGTGTTAGTTAGCTATCAATTACTATAGTAACTGACAGTGAAGTACCACCTTGTCCACTTTAAAATACGACCCGCTGTCAGTGTTAGTTAGCTATCAATTACTATAGTAACTGACAGTGAACTACCACTGTAGTTAATACTAAATATACTGGTAACTGTCACTTTAGTTACCAGTACTTGTGACTCTAAGTACCACTACAAGTACCACTGTAGTTACCAGTAACTACCACTGGTACTAACACCAGAAGTACCAGTAAGTACCAGTAAGTACCCCCGTAGTTACCTATTAACTAGCGGGCGGTACTTTAAAGTGTTACCACAACTAGAATCAGCGGCACAGTTCAAATGCAGGAGGGTTTGGAACCAAAGACAGAGCCAATCACCTTGTTGTCCAAAATTAATATGATCCAATCTCAAACGGCCACTCCCCTCAACCACCCCTCACCAATTTCAAAACTTTTTTTTTCTAACATTTCAAAACATTCAAGATTGCGGACGTAGCTGATAGATTTTTTTTTTTTCTTTTCGGCTCTTGCTTTGGGGTTTGAACAATTTGAAACATATCAATGCTACCTAAAAAATACAGAAAAAATCCTTGCGTTACATACTGTATGTACGATAACATGCGGTTTAACGTGTTGCTGTTTCAGTAGAATTTCCAGATTTTCTGTGATTGGTTGACTCAGCGCTCAGAAAGCCCGCCCTTAAAATTGAAACGCGTTGGTCTGATTCCAGACCCTTACGTCTTTGTAAAGTGTCTGTCAAAGCGTGTAGGGACTGGCTAGTCAGGCAAAGACACGCCCGAGAGCTGGAAGAAGTTCTCCTGGAGATGTGAGTTGAAGATCCTGCTGGCAAGACCCTCAACAGATCTCACGACACGCTTTGGTCTGTCCAGGTCTGTCCAGCTTCCTCATCTGTCAGTCGATCCAGTTCACCACCAGAAGGTGTTCAGTCGATAGCTCTGCCCCTCTCTTAACCAGAGTGTCCAAAATACACGGTCGAAGGTCTGATGACACAACAACAAAGTTGATCATTGACCTCTGCCGAAGGATGTCCTGGTGCCACGTGCACTGATGGACACCCTGTGATGGAACATGGTGTTTGTTATGGCCAAACTGTAAGTAGTACAGTGCTCCCTCATTTATCTCGGGGGTTAGGTTCCAAAAATAACCTGTGAAAGGCGAAACCCGCAAAGTAGTGATCTTTATTTTTTACCAATGATTTCAGTTGATAACCTGCCTGGTTATAATGTTTAGTGTCTTTTGTACAGGTAATAATGCGCTGAACACATGATTCACCGCGAGATTCAATAGCATGAGTCGTTTTTGTGACGCTTAAAGAAGGACGGTGCTGTGCGCGTTCACCTGCTCTGCTTTTGACACGTTGCCCGTCCCGGTGCAAAGTCACAACACGTTCCTCAAACACATCTCTGAACTACACAAATGACGTTCCAGCGTGAACAAACTTATCATGGTAACTACGAGCTCAAAGAGTCAAATCCTCACCTGGAGAAACGTCCGAGCGTCAGGTCAACTTCCCCTGCATGATCCAAGCTGTCTAAAGTTTTATAAAAGAGCTTCTGTGCTGTTGCCTGTGAATGCTGTGACGTGATACAGTCCAAACAGTGAGTTTGAGAGAAAAGCACTCTTACGACGTACGAGCCAGAAGTCACACTGTATGCCTTACTTACTCTTTAGTTGACCATGGTAATCTGTTTACTATTCTGTACATTTTATGTTTTACAGAAACAACATTCACTTCAGACTGGTGGTCTTATTTGGAGATGAATACAAAACCTTCATGGAGAAGTTCAGTGAGAAGGAAGAGAGGATGCATGAGTTTCTTAATGATCTAGAACCATGTGCAGTCCAGTTGGACAGCATAAACAAAGGAGCTCGGATCTCTAACGTGGTGAGCAGCTCAGTGGGGGTGGTGGGAGGAGGTCTGTCCATCGCTGGTTTAGTTCTTGCTCCTTTCACAGCTGGAGCATCTCTTATTCTGACTATTGGAGGAGCTGCAGCAGCAGGAACTAGTGTAGCCACAAGTGTTGTGACCATGATTACAGGCAAGGCAGCAAGCAGTACGCAAAAGAACAAAGCCAATGAAACTTTACAAAACTTTATGAATGATGTGAATGATTTGCAGAAGTGTCTGAAGGAGGCCATCATTCAACATATCCAAAACTCTGAAAATAATGACTTTCAAGCAGCTGTAAATTTGGCAAAAAACGGAGCATCTGTGACAAAGAGCATTAATGTGATTACTGATTGTTTTCCTCTTTACAAACTGGCGCAAGCTGAAAATGCTTTAATTAAAGCAGCAAGTTCAGGAAAGGTCATGAGCCGGGCTGTGTCAGACCTTCCAGAGCTGGGCCAAGTGGCATTCAAAGGCCCTCTGGCCATGGGCAAGTTGCTCGAGGAGGCTTCATTGCACTTAATGCACTTTTTATTGGTGTGGACCTCTTTTGGATTGCCAGTGAAAGCATGAGTCTGTTGCAAGGCAGTGAGACTGAGATCTCAAAGTGGATCAGAGCCAGAGCAGATCTGTGGAGGTCAGAGGTTAACTCTCTCCAAGAGATCAACGATTCTCTGGAGAAAGGGCAAAAAATGATGGATGAAAAACAAGTCCTCCAGAACCCTTTCTGTGGTGTGCAAAACAGTGCAGAACGGAAGTTTAAGGAATAGAGTGCATTTTAATGGGAACTGTCATTGCCTTTTCACACATCCAAATGAATCAGGTAATGCAACATTTGAGGTTGAGTTTAAAATTCAGGTTAAACCGCTAAGCACACTGCAAGCAACCAAAATACAATAACCACAGCCGTGCATCCATGCGTCTGGGCACACCACCAGATGCAGCAGAACGTGTGTGCGCTCAAGCCACTGACCCATGCCCGAATCATCCAATGAGTCTACAGGGCAAGGCACAGGCTCAGCACCTTCTGCCCAGGGCCCTTCCAATCAGGACACATTTTTACTGAACGTCACTTTTTCTGTACATTATTGGTTCCATGTTAAGTCAGTTTTTTAGAATGACACCTAATCAGTCAATAAAATGAAACAGACTACATATATTGGTTCAAAAGTTTCCCGCCTCCACAATTGCTTTCTGTCCCATTCTCTCTCCGATTCATTTTGAGCACGTAAACATTGGCACAACAATACTCGAGAGCGTTATATTTTTAAAATAACCTTACCTAAACCCTTTCCCTAAACTTACCCATTCCTCTAAACGTAACCATCTAACTGCAATGGAGGTGTTCCCGTTTTGCACTGGTTAGGGCTTTCCTGTCTGATACCCCGGCCGCTCCACTGGCTACAGTTTCTCCGCCCGGAGCACCCGCACTCCAAGCCTCGTCCTGGTCCTCCACCCTCTCTTTACATCCCCGCCGCGCCTCCTTGTCTCTCTCCACCTGGTCCTACACTTCGTCAGCACCACATCTGGAACCACTTATTAACATCAGCCATTGGAGAAAGAAAATGGAGAAAAAACAAAATAACAGTGAACCATCAAATTTATAATCAACACCTAAAAACCTACAATAACGCAGTTCGAAACAAAAGACATACATATTTCTCTAAAATAATCAGTAATAACAAACACAACCCTAAAATTCTTTTCTCCACCATTGACCATCTTACCAACCCTGATTTTAACAGTCCCAAACTCCCTCCCACTGATGCTCTTTGTGAGCAGTTTGCAGACCACTTCATGGGAAAGATAAACAAAATCAGATGTGACATTTTATCTACTCGAACTACTGTTTTTAACACATCTGATTGTTTATCTCTACCAGAGGAAACACTGGACAGTTTTGTCCTGGTTAATGCTGAGATGCTTGATAAAGTTTTCTCGTCAGTGAGGCCCACCACTTGTCTTTTAGACCCCGTCCCAACTCAGTTTTTTAAGTCATTTTATGAATCTTTTAGAGACGAGCTTTTAACATGATGAACTGCTCTCTTCAGACAGGGGTCTTTCCCACTGCTTTTAAAGCTGCAGTGGTCAGGCCCCTGCTGAAGAAGAGCAATCTGGATTTTAATGATTTTAACAATTACAGACCGGTATCTAACTTACCATTTTTAAGCAAAATTTTAGAAAAACTTGTTTTTACTCAGCTTAATTATTTTTTAAACACACAGAACATTCTTGAAGAATGTCAGTCTGGTTTTAGGGTAAACCACAGTACCGAGACAGCCTTGACAAAGATTTTAAATGATTTTAGACTAAATTATGATTCTAAACAGGTGACAGTGTTGGTTCTACTGGATCTAAGCGCTGCCTTCGATACAGTAGACCACACTATTCTTTTACACAGACTCAAACACCTGGTTGGCCTCTCTGGTACTGTCCACAAATGGTTTGCGTCCTACCTCACAGACAGATCTTTTATGGTAAGTTTAGATACCTGCTCCTCTCAGGTTCATGAAATCACATGTGGTGTGCCTCAGGGTTCCATTTTAGGTCCTGTACTTTTTAACCTGTACATGCTCCCTCTTGGCGGTGTCATCAGGAGACATGGAATCAACTTCCACAGTTATGCAGACGATACACAGCTTTACATCTCCATGTCTCCTGATGACACCAGGCCAATGGATGCTCTTTTTAACTGCATTTTAGACATCAAATCCTGGATGGCAGAAAACTTTCTCCAACTTAACCAGGACAAAACTGAGGTTTTAGTCATCGGTCCTGAGGCCCAGAGAGAGAAACTTTTATCCAAATTACAAACACAGTCTTTTAATCCATCATCACAAGTAAGAAACCTGGGCGTTATTTTTGACTCTGAGCTGACTTTTATCCCACATATAAAAAATATCACAAAAATAGGTTTTTACCATCTCAAAAACATCGCCAGAGTCCGTCCCATTCTCTCTCGGGCCAACACAGAGACGCTGATGCATGCTTTTATCACCAGTCGTATAGACTACTGTAATGCCCTGCTCTCTGGTCTTCCCAAAAAGTCTATTTCAGGTTTACAATTATTACAAAATTCAGCAGCACGTGTCCTGACTAAGACCAGGGGGCGGGACCACATTACACCGGTTTTAAAATCACTGCATTGGCTCCCTGTGTGTTTTAGGATCGATTTTAAAGTTCTTTTACTGGTTTTCAAGTGTCTTAATGGTCTTGGGCCTTCTTATCTTTCAGAACTGCTTTTACCTTATGAACCCTCGCGGACCCTGCGCTCCTCCGGCAGCAGGCTCCTAGTCATTCCCAAAGTCAGGACACACACTCACGGCGAGGCGTCTTTCCAGTTTTACGGCCCCCGTTTATGGAACAGTCTGCCGGAGGACCTCAGGGCCGCAGAGAACATTCAGGTTTTTAAGAGCAGGCTCAAGACCCATCTTTTTAGCTTAGCTTTTGATTAGTATTTATTGTCTTACATTTATTTATTTATTTAATCTATTTATTTATTTTCTTTTATTACTGGTTCTAGATTTTAGTATTTTTAAGCTTTTCTTAAGTATATATTTTACACTTTAGTTCTTAGTTTGCTTGTATTTACCTTTTCACTTATTTTAATTTCTTATTCACTTTTAAGTTCTCCAGTGTTTCCTCTGAGGAGCCTCTGCACCAGGAGCTGTGGTCGGCTGTGGCTGCTGGGTCTGGCTCATGGGCCCTGGAGGTTTGGTCTTGACCTCATCTCCTCTCTGGGCCCTGGGCTGGTGTTCTGTGGCTGCAGGTGGCTCTGCTCCTGGTGCAGACAGCTCCTCTGATGACGCTTTCTTTGGTCCATCTGTACCCAGCCCAATGTATGTATGCAAGCGTAGGAAATGTATTCTTGTATTTGTGTCTGCGTGTGTGTGGGGTGGGGGGGTGTTGGGTGGGGGGTATGTACATGGTAATGAGTGGGTGCGTGTGTATGTGTGTATGGGGGGTGGGGGGGGTTTGTTTTTTAATGCACTGTAAAGCACTTTGTGTTACAATGTTTGTATGAAAAGCGCTTTATAAATAAAGTTTGATTTGATTTGATTTGATTGCAAAAAAAAGTGTGTGTTCTTGTACATGCACAAAACTACTATCAAAGTGTGGACATTTTTGGAAAGTGAGGACATTTTACCTATCCTCACTTTCTGAAGGACCTGTTTTGGCCTGTGTGAGGGTCAAGATGAGGTTTTAAGGTTAGGGTTAGAATTGGGTTAATGTTAGGTTTAGGGTAAGGGTTAGGGGGGGTTAGTTTAGATGGATAAGGTTAGGGTAAGGGGCTGGATAATACATTATGCCAATGAATGTCCTCACTTTTATGCATGTGCAAGAATATGTTTGTGTGTGGGTGTGTGTGTGTGTGTGTGTGTGTAATAATAACTATATTTCTCCCAAATTATACTCTGAAAAGTCCGTTTTCCCTTCACTTCATACTATTGATTCATTACTGCGACTAAAACATGATAAAGCAGGTGCCTTCGACCTTGGAGATCTGAGTTCAAATCCCAACACTGCACTTTTTACCTTGTCGTGTAAAAACAATGTTAACATTAAAGTTGATTACAAAGTATAATTTTTACCTTCTGCCACTATATATTATCCTGTGTCGGGATGAAAAATGTTATGATTGAAAAGTGGACCTTTTCTATTCACTATATTCTATTACTGTTATATTCGGATATACGGATACGGATATATTCATGCATGTTTAGATCATCTTGTCCTGCAGCTGATGCTCCAAAACTGTTTTCACCTATTACCTTTCCACTCTGTATTTACTCCAAAAATTCAGATTTTGAATAAAACAGAGTTTATGTAGTCATTTCCCAAACTAAAAAAATTAAATTTAACATCTGCTGTTTGTTCTATTAACATTTTGCAATAAAGGCTTTTTAGTTCAAGAAGTCAATAGACCTGTTTATTTTTCAAAGCCATTTTAGATCTGTTTTGTGAGTTGTGACCTGTATTTCACAATGCTGCTTCTTAGAAGATTTTTTTCAGATACAATTATATATTTTGCCACAACTATGAAAAATCTAATGAATTAACAAAAAGAACCCATTTATGTAGCAACCAAGGATTCCATCTATTCGATTAACCAAAAAAATAGTCGAAGAAACACACCAATTGTGTTATATTATTGAGAATAATTTTGAGAATTTTCTGACAAAGCTGCAGAAGATCGAGAAAGCTGACAGAAATTGCTTCATTAACAGACTTTATGCTTTTTAAGAACCCAAAGAATCCCTGTGAATGTAACTGACTAATCTACATGTATATTCTAGTCACTAAAAGTCACTAATAGTGATGTTACTAAAAAGACTGGATTTACTGGAAGAGTTTCTCACTTTCACTTTCACCGGAAAGACGTTAGTGCATAACCCCTATTATGAGAGCTTCAGTGACATGAATCTGAGCCACTGCAGCTGTGAGAGTCAGAGGAAGAACAGCACAGAGACGACAGCATGACTGCTTCCAGGTTTGTGAGCTTTATTATTACTATTATTATTACTAAATGCAAATACAATGCAAAGGGTGCTGGCAATTCAGGTGAACAATACAGAAGACGTCATTACAGTGAGACTTTGTCAGCTAACTGTTTTAACAGAGAAGTTATGCAGTTACTCTAAGCAGCCGCATCTTTACAACTTTTTTCTATCGTCATGGAGACCAGACGGTGAAAGTGCATTTTTGAACGAGAAGTAAATTTTTAGTTCACAAAAATGGCAAGACTGGGATGAAATTTGTAAAATGTTTTGTAAAATCTTAAATATGATGATCTTAATTTCATTTTAGTGAATGAAACTGTCTTAGGCACTTGAGGTTCAGGTCAGATCTGTGGAAAAGCGAGCCAGTGCAGAGAGAGAATGTTGCTATTTCGAGGTTTTCAGCATAAAAACACATGTAGTTGAAAAACTCGATAGACAACATCCCAAGCAAAGAGATAGTAGTATATCTATGGAGACAAGCAGGTGGCGGACCCTTCACCGGGAAAGTGACAGAGTGCACCTTTAAGCACTTGTAACAGCTGAGGTTAAAAAAAGAAAGGCAGAAAGGCGTTTTGTTGTGTCGCAGTCGGTTTATTGTCTAACGGCAGCAGGATGCAGAGACTTCCTGCAGCTAAACTCCCAAGGAACTGTAAAAATAACCAGAGAGATTGTTGCCGTGGTAACCTGTGGCATACCTAAAATTGAAAGTAGGTTTTTTCAAGATGTTTTCACATTAGTTTTCTTGAACATAAGCAAAAATAAATGAATGAAAAGGTTCAATCATCAAAGTATTTAGGTGAAAAAGTATTTTAAAAGTTCAGCTTCTTGTTCGTTTGTATTAGATCTTTAGTAGACCCTCTAGACAAGATGGCTGCTGGAACTGGACATTTGTTGCTTTAGCCCAATGGTTCTCAACCTGGAGGTCGTGTAGGGCTGGACAATCTAGGAAAAAATAGGTTCAGAACCTCTCCATTGACTTTACAAAAAGGAGAGTCAGAGTGACAATAAGGACTATTTTTTCTGAGCTGGGTTTAAAAATGTAGAAGAAAACTGAGATGAGAGTAAAACAGTCCAGTCGGGGTTGGTTGTTTTCCTGACCAGTCAGCCCTTCCTATATTCTGTTTCATGACAATGGAGTCGTTATTTAGCCAGCAGTGCTAGATGAAGCCAGAATCGCCTGACACACAACTGCTATGTGGGTAGGTACGTGCTTAGGGACCATCAACAAATTACTCGTGCTTTATGAAAAAAAGTAATGCATTCTCAAGATGTCACATTTTTCATGAAGCAATAGTATTTTATTGACGGTCCCTAAGCACATACCAACAGTAGCGACACTTCACAGCTAAGCTCCCCACACAAAGCTAACGTTGTCGGGCCGCAGTCAGGCTAGCTCCCGCTGTAGTTGTGGAGCCAAATATCAAACACAAAACTCCCACCTCGTACCACGAGTGAGGGCCGTTCCCATGTTGAAGCACGTGATTCATTTGTTCATTAACGTATTTAATTTTGACCGTTTTCACAGAAATCGGAACAGAATTCTGTCATTAACGTAAATCACAGATGCAGAACATTTCACATATCATATACAAATAAATTGTGGGGTGCACGGTAGCCAAGTGGTTAGAGCTCTGGCTTCCCAATAAGGAGGTCGTGGGTTCGACTCCTGGGTCGGACCATATCAACATCTCACAATCTCTCTGGGTGGAGTTTGCATGTTCTCCCCGTGTCACCGTGGGTTTTCTCCGGGCACTCCGGTTTCCTCCCACCTCCAAAAACATGTATGTTTAGGTTAATTGGGCATCACTGTAAACTTCCCCTGTGAATGAATGAGTGAATGTTTATCTGTCTAATCCTGCGACGAGTTGGCCACTGTCCAGGGTGTTCCCCCACCTAAGGCCCAAAGTTACTGGGCTAGGCTCCGCGACCCCTAACAGGATTAAGCGGTAGAAAAAGAATGAAAAATGAACAAATAAATTGAATTGAAATTGAATTGAACAGCTAAAGGAAAATGGAAACTGGAAGGCTTTTTGTTCTTGGTGGTTTGTGTTGCAGTGGAGTCTGTTTATGTTACAGTCTGACAGAAACAGGATGGGAGAGACTTCCTGCAACTTGCTCACACAACAAGAACAGTCCTGCAGAAATGTAAGCTTAGCAAGCATCATCTGTAGCTACAGTGAATAAGTCCGTTACTCGTTTGTAACTGGTTTACACAGACATACAATTAGTAAAGACCAAACCAAGACTAAGACTGACCACTAAACGTTTTTTACAAGTTACTAGTGAAAACAGCAGAAAAAGGACATAAACATCACCAAGTAAAAGTTGTACATATATTACAGCCTGTTTTCATGGATAAGCGTGTCAATATCACACTATTGTAAACAGTGTGTCATATGAACGACATTTCTATTTTTTTGCGTGTGTATTTCACACGTTTCTGTCCCAGTTCATTTCTATGGTGAATGTAAAGACGTGTTATTATTCATGAAGACAAACACAATCCTAACCTTAACCAACTCCAAGCCCCAGACCTAAACTTACCCATTTTTGTAACTTCAGACCTAAACTTAGCTGTTAACCCCAAAAAACCTCCTGTTTGTCCTCAACCACATCGCGTGTCCAGACCACGCCAGAAAAATCGAGCGTGTAATTGCACGCCAAACAGGCAGAGGTGTAAATACCCCCAGGGAGCGTGGTATTTACACACAATCCATGAGAACACATTGCACTGCCATAAGCTGAACTTTTGCTAAACACTAGATAAACTACTAAAAGCAAATAACGGCTGTGGGTAATAAATATAGGTGTGGATGATGATAATATTGTGTGTTTAAATAGAAGAACAAAAAATAGCCCTATATTTCCATTTTATTTGGAAAAAAAGAACTTCCGGACGGATTGGGTCTTCCGGTACAAAAGGGGCCGCGACAGGTACAAACAGGGCCTTGGTCACATTACCTCAAAGTTCTGGAGCATAAAAAGACAACATTTCTAACAGGTACTTAAGATGATGCATTTATTTGTATAGTTCTTGTCCTTCAAAAATACTCCTTGCTCCTGTTATCCCAGGCACCAGAATCAATAAAAAAAACTGAGTAAAGCCCAAATGACAGCCATTTGGTTCCCACAAATTTTCATCTACATCTAACATTTGCAAACAGCAAAGAGGTTTGATCTCTGCATTAGTTTGCCTTTCAAAGTTGCTGTTGGTATTTTTAGATCCTGCTTCCTGTGTAGACAGAGCACAGTGTCACGTGCCACAGAGAAGAGATTTGGGGTGTTAGGGTCAGTGCACTCATGGTACCACAAAAATATTCAAATTAAAAGTCTTTGTAAGTCAAGTCTATTTTATCTAAAAGTACACCAAGCATGATTGTAAGTTAAAGGAAACTGGAAACTGCAACTTTCACACACAGTAAGAACAGCGAAGAGAGTTTGTTAGTTGTTTGTAACTGGTTTCACTCATTGTAGTCGCTAGCAGAGTTTTTTTTTCTTTTTGTTCCAGGAGAAAGCTGGACAAGGAGCTACGTGTATACCTCTCAGACACCTTCTGCTACATAGAAAAAGTCAAACATTTCATTAGTGTAAGTTCTGCGTGGATAAAAGAGCGAGAGGAGGAAAATGCAATTTGATCAGGATTTCAAAAGAGTTTAGTGAGATCCACAACACCAATAGTTATAATATAATACCAGCAGTAGCATCAAAACAAAAAGCTAAGGATGTGGAGAAGCTGCAGACAGAGCTCGAGGACCTGATACCAAAGATCCTGAAGGGTTTGGAGCAGATCCAGGAGTTTCTGGAGGCAGTGGAGAAGTTAGCCGTGACTTCAGAGCCAGTTTTGACCAGAACCACGTTCTACAGCTGGGTGATCAAACTGATCTGGAGTCAGTGAAGATGATTCTACTTGCCCTCGGATCGTCTGTCCTCACCTGCTGTTGTTTAAACGTAATGATAAGGAATTCTTCAAAGCCAAACTGCACAATGTAGAAGTGATGGAGAATCAAATGAATCAGTACATTAGACTCATCAAGAACTTCTGCAATGCTTTTAAAAAATGGTAATAAAACTCACAGACACACACAGTCTGTAGATTTTCACAAATGTAATAGACCTTTTCCACAGCTCTGTTGCAGATCTCTGCCTGACCAGGCCCAAACTTGTCCTGAAACCAGATTTATCTGAAGATGATGTTGAAAAAATGCACAGGAACATAAACACGCTTCAGCAAATCAGGTGAAACTTCTTTGACAGTAACTTTTAAGTTCTTCCTTGATTACCAGTGTTTAGAGGTAGATGAGAAACAGATTAGTGACAATCTTTGAATTTGATGACTCTGAGCAAACATGAAACTTTGCAAATGTAACTTCTGTATTCCTTGTCAAATGTGTGTCTAAACAACGCCAAGAAAATGTGTATGTAGTAGCCACGCCAGCGAAGAAAGAAGCGTTGTCATGACATGCTATTTTTATGAGGTGGTATAGACACATAATCCATGAGAACATGTTGATCAAAACCTGGAAATATAACTGCAATGTTCATGCCTAAATAAGTAAAGACTTCCAAGAACTTAAGTTGCTGCTTGAAAGATTAACTAATGCATCCCTGTTCCCCTGCTTTCCATTCTTAATAAGCTGAATAACTGCAACCTTTCCATGCACACTCAAAAATGATAAATCTGTAACCTAACAGCTCATTTAGGGCTAGCAAACCATTTTAGAGCTACCTCTATGGGTGTACCCCAGGGGTCTATTCTTGGACCCCTGCTCTTTACATCTATATCAATGATCTCCCTAGTGTGTGCACTGATGTCGATATAATAATGTATGCTGATGATACAGCAGGGCTCCAGACTAACTTTTTGGGGACCGTCACGAAACTGTCCCAAACCCCAAACTGAACCGTCCCAAAGAATATTTCTTCCGTCCCCATATAATAGGTTAAAATAAAGATTAAAAATATATATTGACCTATTAAAATATGTAGGCTATCGTAATTTGTGTAATTCCACTTAATGTTGTGTCCATATATTATATAACACTTCTAAATTACTAGTTTAGGCAACACTTTTTCTTTCATTTTAGTTTGGCATTTCTGTAACAATTTTATAGCCTACCTAATTAAAAGTCTTTGAATAAAATGTGTCATTATCTACAGAACTAACTGGCTCTAGAGTGGATAAAACATGTCATTTGTGCTTGACATCAGCTTATAGAGTTTTTATTTGTGCCTGTGCTTGTGTGACAGTGGCAGGTTAAAGTAAGGTGAATACAGCATCAGCACATCAGTATAGCAGTGTTAGCATCGTGGTTAGCAGCGTTTAGCTCTTAGACAAACTTAATGAGAACAAAAAGTCCACACGGCTTTGTCTTCTGTGTGGACACGGTGTGGCTTTGGGGTAGAAGAGCTATTAGCGCGTTTAGCAACAAAGCTGCTTCTCAAACGAGTCGCATGAAGCAGTTTGAGAACTCGTAAAAAAAAAGTTTTGATAGAAGCTATCGAAGCATCGGTTCAGCACTGCCGCGTGTGATCGCGTGTAATCCCTTTTCTTAAAAACTCGAATGTGAACAAAAATAGATGAATCCTGGATAAATATTCCTGAGGGTCAGAAATGTTGAGCGCTTTAGTTCAAGGAACAGAACGCTCAAACAACAACAGCAGCACCAGCTGCAGCCTCCGCCGTTCTGCCGTGGAGGAGGGAGGCGGCAGGCTGGTGCAAGCGGGGCTCGCAGTGACTTAAAATAATAGAGATATTTGCACTGCAGTACATTTAAAGCTCCTTTAATAGCGATGGCAATAATAAAGTGTATATTACATGTGTAGAAGCTGCCAATACTTCAATATTGCAGTTGAAAACAAAAACTGATGGGAGGGGCTGTGTTCGTCCAAGACTGCCCGGTGGAAAGTTTGGATTGTCCCGGACTGTATTTTTATCGTCCCCGGGACGACGGGACAGTGTTACTCTCGAGCCCTGTGATACAGTGCTCTTCACTTATGGAAAGAGCTGGAGGTTACAGTTAAATTGACTAGGGAAATGGAAAAAGTTCAAGATGCTTCAGAATTCTTGCTTACTTTAAATATTGATAAAACTGTGCCGATGTTTTTTTTTAAAAAGCGTAAATCCCTTGATTTACACCAAATTTTAGTCAAATGGACAAACTGTAAAAAATGTAAATTAATTTAAATATTTAGATTAAACTTGACACAAAACTTACTTTTAGAAGTCACGTTAAAAAAATTACACAATACACTCAAGTTCAACTTGATGAATTTTAAGCAAATTTGACATTTTTAACTACTGAGGCCTCATACGTATTTAAATACAATGATCATCTCACATCTTAGATATTGTCAAACAAGCTGGTCATGGGCACATTTCTTATTATCTATAAAATGTTAAATTTTGAAAATCTATATACATTTAATAACATTGTAATGTTCAAAATTATTCATAACATTTGCTGCCCCCCACCCACTGTAAAATTTTGCTACGCTTACATCTGAAAAAAGCTGCTGAGCCACACGATCAAGTGTTAGAGGAGAGTGCAGTGTTCCAAGATGCAGAACCTCCTTTGGTCAGTCAATCATTTTTTTATCAGGCATAAGCCTCTGGAACACTCACACATGGGATTATCTCATGTACAGATTATAAAATGTTTACACGCCACCAAGCAATGGCTTTTAGACAAACAAATATGTACACATTAAACTGTCTTTGTATGGGTGTATGGATAGGCATTGTATATAATGTAAATTGTTTTTGGATGTGTGTGACAGTCCTGTAGAAGTGTATGAAGTTTTATGAAATGCATGACTGGATGAGAGAATGAACTAACTACTTTTGTACATAAATATGTATTTTATTAGCATGTATGCTATCTTTAACAACAACCTGTCCAGGACTCCAGGTGTAAATTAGCAACTTTGCAAAAACCTGGCACAAGCATCTCTCCTCTTTGTATAGGATAATGTTTTTGTGCACTGTCCCTGATAAATAAAATAATAAACTAAACAAACTTTTAGCTTCAGGGTTGACAGTGTAGCACATTACTTCATGCATCATTATGAACTCCTCTCAGATGAGCCAGTACTATGAATCTTGTGAAGGAATCCTCACTCTCTTAAGCCTACCACAAAGCCTACAACCACATTCAGCAGCAATTTAAAGCCTTGTGTTTCACTTACCCTCTAAAAGACCTTGGTACATTGACTTTTTGTGATGTTCTTCCTGCTCTCACTATGTGTATGATGTTTTCTTCTTACAGAAACAACATTAACTTCAGACTGGTGTTTTTATTTGGAGATGAATACAAAACCTTCATGAAGAAGTTCAGTGGAGAAAGAGAAGATGCATACCTTTCTTGATGATCTAGAACCATGTGCAGTCCAGTTGGACAGCATGAATAAAGGAGCTCGGATCTCTAACGTGGTGAGCAGCTCAGTGGGGGTGGTGGGAGGAGGTCTGTCCATCGCTGGTTTAGCTTTGGCTCCTTTCACAGCCGGATTGTCTCTGGGTCTGACTATAGCTGGAGCTGCAGCAGCAGGAACCAGTGTACCAACAGTGCTGTGACCATGATTACAGACAAGGTAGTGAGCAGTAAAAAAGAACAAAGCAAATGAAACTTTAAAAAACTTTATGGAGGATGTGAATGATTTGCAGAATTGTCTGAGGGAGGCCATCATCCAACATCTCCAAAGCTCTGAAACTTATGACTTTAAGTCAGCTGTAAATATGGCAAAAAAGGGATATTCTGTGACAAGGAGCATTGATATGATTATTGATTGTTTCCCGCTTTACAAACTGGTGAAAGCTAAAAAGCTTTAGTCAAAGCAGCAGGTACAGGACCGGTCATTGGTCAGGCTGCGTCAGAAATCCCAGAGCTGGGACAGGCGGCCCTCAAAGGCCCTCTGGCCCTGGGCAAAGCTGCTCGAGGAGGCTTGATTGCACTTAATACACTTTTCATTGGTGTAGACATCTTCTTCATTGTCAATGAAAGTGTATGTCTGTCACAAGGCAGTGAGACTGAGATCTCAAAGTGGATCAGGGCCAGAGCAGATCTGTGGAGGTCAGAGGTCGACTCTCTTCAAAAGTTCTTTAATTCTCTGGAGGAAGGGCAAAAGCAGATTGATGAAAAACAAGTCCTCCAGAACCCCTTCTGTGGTGTGCAAAACAAGGAAGAACCACTGGAAGAACCGAGTGTATATGTGTATATACATATATTTTATATATGTATGTTTACATATTTAATTGTATTTTTATTTTCTCACCTGCAGGTGGTCTTATCTACTTTTTAAGCTCGAGTCCTCTAGAGCTGGGGTTCCCAAACTTTTATGACCAAGACCCCCGAAATAACCATGTACCCAACTCGCGACCCCCACAGCAAATTAAAATAGATTTATATAATGATTTCAAGTTGTAAAACCTTTAAAATGTGTTTATTTTTGTTGTTTATGGCTTGATAGGACAAAAATTCAGTCAAACAAATAAAAAAAACTGATTCAATTTCAAGCAATAATTGTAAAACTACATCTTCAAATCATCTCGCTACTCCCAAATTTTGCTTCGTGACCGCTTGAGCATTCTGCGCAGTAGAGACCTCTCTAGTTTCTCATGTTCCATTCTCATGATGTTGCCATCACCTGGTATTGCCACATCCACCACCACGGCTTTCCTCTGGTCTTTATCCACCACCACGATGGTCTGGTTGGTTCACCATTACCATTCTGTCTGTCTGTATCTGGGACGCCACAGGCTTGGTGGTTCCCTACACTTCCTTGTGAGGAGTTTCCCACTTTGATCTTGTTTTTGTTTCCAGTCCAAACTCTGCAGATGTTCCAGTTATGCCATACACCATCACTTTGCACTGGTGGCATATGCTAGCAAAAGCTTAGATTTAAAATATTTACTTCTGGATTTGGGTAAGGTTAGGGTTAGGATTAGGGTTAGGTTTAGGTTTAGATTAACTTAATTTGGTTAAGTTTAGGGATTTGGGAAAGATATGCTAATCGAGTCGTTGGCATAACTGCATTTGGAAAACTAAAGACGCGTCCTGGGGTTCGTGCAGAGTCAGCCCCGGGACCTGAGAGCTCCAAATACCCTGACTGTAAAGCGTTTTGAGTGCCTATGTAAGGTGGAAAAAGCGCCTATATAAATAGAGACCATTTACCATTACCCATCCAAGCTTTTGGTTTTCCCGTGGACAGATACGTGCCCTGGGCCTGGGGTACGTGCTGCAGCAGGTGGGTTCTGGCCTGTGACACTCTCACTGGTTCAGTTTTGACACTCGGAGCAGAATGAACAGCTGAACGAGAGTCTTTATGGTTGTGTGAACAGGGGCACACGAGAACAGCCCTCACTCGCTGTGGTGAGGAGGTGGGAGTTCTGTGAGTTCCGATGACCTGTCCGGGTAAAGACAGAAGCCTGGAGCGGCACTCCTATGGAACGCTCAGGGGCAGTAGCTGGCTCCATATTCCCCAGAAAACAATGACCTGTCCCTCGGCAAACGCTAGGAAAGGCACCTTACCCGGAGCACGATCAGACCTGCAGGAGAGACAGCTCATTTCAGTGAGAGCAAGTGGGACATGAACCAGGGAGAAACCCCAGCATAGAAATGGACTGATCCAAAGTGGAGGAAGTCCCGCCCATTGAGTTTTGATGAGTTATGACAGATTATTTTAAAAATCGCAGCAGCAGCATAAAATGTAAATGAAATAGTGAAATAAATAAATATATTTTTAATGTTTCTTCAAAGTGTGGGGGGGGGGGGTATCGTGTTTTTTTAAAACTACAGTATTTAGTAATAAACTAGAACATATGTAGATCAGTAATTTACATTTAGTTCATTGCAAACACTAACATGATCTATTACTGTTTTGAACCATACGTGCTTACTCTGAGTACTAATGTTTGAATACCACAAGTTAATACAGACAAGTGGCATATTTAATGGCATATTTAATTAATTATTTAATAGTGCATTTATATATTGAATTGTGGCACTCTGAATCCAAAGCCTTCTATGATTTCTTATTCACTGTCAGAAAGTGCCTCGGAGTCACTTGAAATCATAACATCATGCTTCTGATGAGGCAAGAACAGTGACACTTGGACTATATATGTTTTTTAAAACTTTCTTTGCAATAGTTTTGTGAAAGAGCATTCGATTTGAGCCATGTCCAGTCACCATCAGCCAAGTGATCGGGTTTGAACTAACAGCATTTCTCACCTGAATGTTTATGTTTATTCACTGCAAAATTTGTTTTTATAAAAAGCCATTTGAATGTTGATTGTTTTCTGGAAGCTATCTGCATATTTTTGTATCAAAGATTAAGTTTTGGAATAAATAAATATCTTTTCAGTGCATCAGTGTTTGTGTTCAGACTCAAAATAGTCTCTACAGCTACAAATAATAACTATAAACACAGTACATTTAGATACAAGAAGACACAACACATGTATTGAATCTGACTGACTGAGAAAGGAAAATAAATACAAATCACAGCCTACAAATGTTTTTGTTTGTTTTTTTATGTTGAATTAAAACAAATAATTTTGTCAAAAATGGACCCTAACTTCACTTTTAAACAGTAGAGGGTATTGTTTTGTGAATCTTTTTTTTACAGTTTGTAGTCAGTTTTAAACATGTTCTAACCGTGTCTCTCATCATTAGTTTACCCAAAGTTGTATTTGAATAGATCTTGCATTGTCCTGCTCTTAGAAAATCCCTGTTTTCACCTAACACCTATCCCCCGACCACTGTATTTAACTTCCCAATAATCAGATTTTGGCAAGTCACTTTCTAAAATAAAGTCTGCTAATTGTTGCAATTAAAAGCTATTAGTTCAGTGAAGTCAATGGGCCTAGTTATTTAAGCCTTTTTAGATGTATTTTGTGTTTTACAAAGAACAAAATGTAAATAATTCATCTTCAAGTTGTTCTAGTTTATTACTAAAAACTAGAAGGTTTCCCAGAAGAGTTTTTACTTTCAGTTTCATTATGAGAGCTTCAGTGAGGTGAATCTGAGCCACTGGAGCTGTGAGAGTCAGAGGAAGAACAGCACAGAGACGACAGCATGACTGCCTCCAGGTTTGTGAGCTTTATTATTGCTACTATTATTAATCATTACTAAATGCAGATACAATGAAAAAAGATGCTTGGCAATTCGGAGAGTGAACATACAGAATGACGTCATTTGTTTGAACGGAGAAGTTATGCAGTTACTCTAAGCAAGCCGCATCTTTACAGCTTTTTCTGTCGCCATGGAGACCAGACAGTGAAAGGTGGTGTGACAAGTTTGTAATATTTTTTTCAATTTTAGCTCATTTGTGAGAGTAACACATGCTGTAAATATAAATGATAGTTTTTCATGAGTAAAGAACAATGAAGACTAGATTGCATTGTTTGTTTTTTTATTACAGGAAGTATTTCTAAACAGATGAAATCACACTGTGAGACCAGGATATTTGACATTTTCTCACCAGAAACAGATGTTATGTAATCTATGAACATGATTCAGCAAAAAATAATAATAATAATTACATGGTCGCTGCAACTTTCTGTGTGTGAACAGGAAGTACATTTTTATAGTTCACAAAAATGGCAAAAAAATGTTTAGTAAAATCTTAAATATGATGATCTTAATTTCATTTTAGTGAATGGAAGTTCATGGATACTTGAGGTTCAGGTCAGATCTGTGGAAAGGCGAGTCGGTGCAGAGTGAGAATGTGTGTATTTCTAGAAGGTTTTCAGCAATAAAAAAAACACATGTAGTTGAAAAAATCTGCGCGATAGACAACATTCCAAGAGAGATAGAAGTATATCTATGGAGACAAGCAGGTGGCGGACCCTTCACCGGGAAAGTGACATGGTGCACCTTTAAGCAGCTGAGGTTAAAGAAAAGCAGAAAGGCGTTTTGTTCTTGTGTCGCAATCGGTTTATTGTCTGACCGCAGCAGGATGCAGAGACTTCCTGCTGCTCAACTTCGTTAAAGGGAACCCTGGTTATAAAGACAAATCTGGCTAAAACACTAGTACTGCTCATGCTTACTAAAATAAATTGCAAACAAATATATAACTGCTCACTATTTTTTATAAAATTGTCATTGTTTATGTTGTTTTAAAGCCACTGGGAGCCGCCATTTTGGTTGATGACATAAAATAGTGTTGCCATGGTTACTCCCATGGTGAACAGTTGCCACAAAAACACCACTGACAGTGTCCAGTTCTGCCTCTTCCTCTTGATTATCTTCAGTTTTACTAGATTCCACATAATCATTCTGTATTTGGCGTCGCTCCGGCTCAAACTGACAAGGTTTAACCCAGGAAATCATGTTGCTTAGTTACCTGTTACTTCCTGTTACCATGACAACACTATTTTATGTCATAACCACAGCAAAATGGCAGCTTCCATATAATTTTTTTAAAACACTATTTTAATAAAACTACAAATACTTTCAAGTTTTTGTCCTGTATTTATATAAGTGATGAATTGTAAGTGTTTTAGGGTAAACTGTGATTATATCCAGGGTTCGCTTAATGAACTGTAAAAATGACCAGAGAGACTTTTGCCGTGGCAACCTGTGGCATACCTAAAATTGCTTGAACAGAAGCAAAAATAAATGAATGAAAAGGTTCAATCATCAAAGTATTTAGGTGAAAAAGTATTTAAAAAGTTCAGCTTCCTGTTCGTTTGTATTAGATCTTTAGTAAACTCTCTGTACACAAGATGGCTGCTGGAGCGGGACATTTGTTGCTTTAGCCCAATGGTTCTCAACCTGGGGGTCGGGTAGGGCTGGGCAATCTGGGAAAAAATAGGTTAAGAACCCCTGTCTTAAACAAGGTCTGACTTCATTCAGCAGAAATAGATGCAAATACCTTCAAAATAATTTTAAACAATAGACCGAAGACTACCACATAGACTAGGGGAGAGCGGGTTGGTTGTCACACGGGTAGGTTGTCACAGTAACTGTATCTCAGCTTGTGATTGGTGCATTTGAAAAAAAAAGTCAGATTAAAATGTTAATTAAATGAAAATTCACTCACTAAAACATTTTTGTAAACATTTGTTCAAGTCTATGATAAAACTAAAAAAAAAAAGAAAAAGTATAGCAAAAAATGTTCTTTTTTTTTTTCAAAATTGTGTTGAAAGCTTAAAACCATTGACACTACAAAGACAAGGGTCACAGTGACAGTTAGGACATTTTTTTCTGAGCTGGTTTAAAAATGTAGAAGGAATCTGAGGTGAGAGTAAAACAGTCCAGTCGGGGCTGGTTGTCTCATATGATTCTATCTAGAACAGCAGCACAGCCAGAGCGGGGTTGGTTGTCACACTTTTACAAAAGACAGATTTTCTCAAAAATACTGTATTTTAAATATTCACATTCAAAGCAGGAAATCAGTGTAAAGTTTCAACTAAAAAACAAATCTAATTATTGTCATGGAGCTTATTCTGTTCAAAAGTTATGAATCACTAATTCACAATAAATATATAGTTTTACAATATCATTAAAATCTTGACAAAAATGCATTTTTTAAATTTCAATTGTTTTTTTCTTGTAATTTAAAGTCAGAAAATGTAAAACAGTCTTGAATCAAAATGAAATCCAACATAAGAAATCAAACCAAAGACAAGACACATTTGTCTCCCGTTGACATAACATTGTGACAACCAACCCAGACACGGGGTTGGTTGTCACAGGTGAACAGTTTACATTAAATGATCAATAACTTTTGATCAGAATAAGACAGAGAACAGCAGGTGGATTCATTAGTTACACAAGACTTTGAGCTTTTCTCTGTTGTTAAAATGGTCAATGTGAGCTTTGGTGTTTTTGAGAAATTCAAACCAAAGTAAAAAATGTGACAACCAACCCCACTCTCCCCTACATTTTGTGTTTGGGGGTCGCAAAAGTGTACGGTTGTTATTTTGGTTGAGAACCCCTGGGTTAGTCTGGCTACGCTCTCTCTACTCACTGTAATAACTCATTACTGACGTGATGTTAAGTTTGAAAATTCTACTAAAGAATTCATACAAACAATAGGAAACTGAACTATTAAATTAAATACTCTAATAATTTAAGCTTTTTGTATTTGTACATTTAAAAAAAACACATTCTTAATTTTAGGTGTTAGAATATGTTAGTATTTGTTGCAAAGTAAAACAGTGATAATAAATAGTCACTTATTCCTGCAGAGGGCGACACATTCGCACAAAAACAAAACCCCAGATCTTAGATTTTATCAGGTGAAGCAGTTAGAAAATGAAATTATGAATAATAGAGATTCATGTAACCAGCCCAAAGCAAGACAAGAACTGTTTTCACTTCAAAATCCCTAAACATTTTACTTATCAAACCTTTTCTCGGGGGAGCAAAAACCTGACAGCTGATAAATATCTCTCACTGAAATTAAAATACAACACTTGATGTGGTGCTAATCAGTTTGTGGAAGTTGTTATTCATGTGTTATCCAAAAGTAAATTTTGTGAAAACCCTGAGTTGTGCAAGTGTGAAACTGTGACGCATTGAAAGAGTGGAAGAGGAACTACAAAGATTTGAATATATGTCTTTTTTTATTGCTTAAGAAAATAGGCTGCTTACTTTAATTTCAGATCATGAACAGATATTCAAACACAACCGTATCATCAGAGCAGAGACATCTAAAATGAGCCATGATTCTAACAGGATCACTTTCAAACTGTGTGTCTGAGGTCAAAATTTAATCAATTACTGTTTCTGGGCCCTTTTTCTGGGACAAACTCGTCATGTGTGCAAAAAATGCAACTGTGCTGCCACGATGGTCAAACGCTGTCAGTGCATTTTACGTGCCAAAGTCACATGGAGATGGGGATATAAAAACTCCTCCTGACACTGCTGCTGTAGAGATTTGGAATATGGTCACCACTGTGTCATGACATTAGTTATCCAAGAGTATCTGGCTGCAGACCTGTACCAGGAGTCCCCTCATCACCTGACCTGTACTTATGGCTTTACTATACTACTTTTCATCGATCAAATTACACTTTTTATTCACTTTATCTTAGTTTTTAACATGAGCCAGACAAGACTTTTTTTCCTTTTGCTGGATCAAGAATTAGTTTCTAGGACAACAAATAACTTTCACAGGACAGAAAGTGACGAACTGACATGTAAAAAACAATATGGACACAAAATTTTTCTTTACACAACATAACATTAGTAGGCCTAATAACTGGCCTTGGGGCGGTCTTGGTAAATGCTGGATAATTGGGTCCGTAAGGACAGTGATTAAGTTTAGGTGAACGTTAGGAAAAGGTTTGGATAGTTTAAGCATAAACTCATTACCATGGCAACCTGCTCACTTCTGTCCCTCCAGTGTCTTGTACTGTGTTTGTTACGTATGGAAATATAATATATCTGTGGCTTGTTAACATCTGCCTACAATAAACATCCGGGCTCCTCTTTGTTTTCTTCAATGTTATTGGCAGGTTGCAATTAATGTTTTAAGGTGCACAGCACCACATACTGTACCGTGGTATGAATGAATGAATGAATGAATGAATGAATGAATGATTTTTATTCGGACATACATGTAAAAAAAAAAAAACAAACTGTGCAACATAAAATCAGTAGTCACAATACATGTGATTTCTATAATGAATCCGAAAAGGAGTGGGAAGAAGTGAAAACTTATTAAATCCCACCCCATTTACATGATCACTTCTAAACAAAATCAACTTAGCTTCCTTCCTTGGCTAATCTTTATATATATATTTTGTGTGTATGTGCGTGTGTATGTGTATTTTTGTGTGGATTGAACAGTGCCGTCTATGTACCCCCCCAAAAAATCTATTTTAATTATTATAATAAACTTCAATTTCATCTTATATCTATCAAGGATCATTTTTTTGTATCCTTGTTTAAATAATTTTAGATTTATACATTGTTTTAGCTCCCTGTTTAGATTGTTCCATATTTTTACCCCAACGACCGAAACACAAAAGCTTTTCCTTGTTGTTCGTACCCTTGGAGTTTTAAACTTGTACAGGCCCCTTAAGTTAAACTGGTCTTCTCTTTCAATGAATAGTTTTTGAACATTTTTTGGTAACAGCTTGTTTTTTGCCTTAAACACTATTTGTACTGTTTGTAACTGAATCATATCATTTAATTTTAATGTTTTGGATTGAAGAAACAGTGGGTTAGTATGATCTCTAAAACCAACACTGTGAATAATCCGCATTGCTCTTTTTTGAAGAATAAATAGTGGTTCTAAAGTGCTTTTATAATTATTACCCCAGATCTCTGTACAGTAACTCAAATATGGTAGAACTAATGCACAGTAGAGTGTGTAGAGTGCTTTATAATCTAGTGCTAGTTTAGCTTTACTTAGTATTGCAATACTTTTTGATATTTTAGTTTGTAAGTGCTTAGTATGGGCTTTCCAGTTCAGTTTATCATCTATTATAACCCCTAAGAATTTATTTTCTTTAACCTTTTCAATTTTGACCCCCTGTATTTGAAGATGTATTTCCTCATTATTATAATTGCCAAACAGCATCAGTTTAGTTTTACTCAGATTTAAGGACAGTTTATTGGAGTCAAACCACATTTTTAACTTACCCATTTCACAAATTATATCATTTAATAACTGCTCTATATTATTCCCGGAACAAAACAGATTTGTGTCATCAGCAAATAAGACTGATTTAAAGATTTTAGAGACTTTACACAAGTCATTTATATACAAAATAAATAATTTTGGGCCCAATACTGCCCCCTGGGGGACACCACAAACAACGTCCAAATATGAAGAGCAGCAATCCCCCAGTTTTACAAACTGCTTTCTATTTTCTAAGTAACTCTTTACCCATGTTAGTGCTACCCCCCTTATTCCATATCTTTCCAATTTTTGTAATAATATGTCATGGTTTAGTGTGTCAAAAGTTTTTTTTAGATCTATGAATATCCCAGCTGTTATCTTTTTTTGATCAATATAATTAGTAATTTCTTCAATTGAATCCAGTAATGCTAGTGATGTTGACCTGTTGTTCTGAACCCATATTGATTGTCATGTAATAAGTTGTGTTTATCTATAAATTTTTCTAGTCTAGCATTATACAGTTTTTCTAAAATTTTGGAGAATTGAGGAAGTAAAGACACAGGTCTATAGTTTGTAAAATGGTGTTTATCTCCAGCTTTAAAAAGAGGAATCACTTTTGCTATTTTCATATTATTTGGAAATATTCCGGTCTGAAATGATAAATTACAGATGTGTGCTAGTGGTTTTGCAATGTTTTCAATCACTTGTTTTACAAGTGCCATGTCTAGATCATCACAATCCTTTGATGTCTTATTTTTAAATGTCCTGACTAGATTGATTATTTCAGTTTCGTCAACAGGTTGAAGGAACATTGAACACGGATTTATATCCACAAAATTTTCCTGAGTTTTCTGTTCAGGAATTTTCTCTGCTAAGTCAGGGCCAATATTTACAAAGTATTTATTGAAACTGTGTGCCACTGTTTCCATATTACATACTTCTCTGTCATTATCCATAAAATAATTAGGGTAATTGTTATTTCTAGGTTTATTATTTATAATACTATTTAAAATATTCCAAATTTCCTTTATATTATCCTTATTTTTATTTAGCAATGTTCTATAATATTCCTTTTTGTTGTTCCTAATAATATTTGTTAATTTATTTTTGTAACTTTTGTAATTCATTTCGGCCTCCTTAGTTCTCTTTTTTAGATAATTCTTGTATAGTGCCTTTTTCTTTTTACATGCTCTTTGTATTCCCTTCGTTATCCATGGGTGTTCTTTATATTTATCATTCCTACTACACTGAATAATCGGGCAGTTTTTATTATATAAGTTGGTAAATATTCTTAAAAAATTATTATATGCATTATCCGTGTCTCTATTTTGATAGATATCACTCCAGTCCTGAGCCTGTAAGTCATTATTAAATGCACTTATAGTTTCTTCAGTTCGCTTTCGCCTACTGTATTTTTTTTTTTGTTATTGTTTTTATTCCTGTAGTTAATATTGATTACTGTAAATATTGGCAAGTGATCGCTAATATCATTAATTAACAGGCCACTTAATCATCATTATCTATGTCGTTTGTAAATATGTTGTCGATAAGCGTGGCACAATGTGTCGTGATTCGTGAAGGTCTTGTTATCTTTGGATGTAAATTTAAGCTGTACATTGTATTAAGAAATTCTTCAATTGCTTTATTGTTGTTTGGATTTAGTAGATCAATATTAATATCTCCACAAATGTATATTCTTTTCTGATTTTTCATTACATAAGTTTCCTCTATCCACTCTTTGAATGTTTCAATATTAGATCCAGGCGCTCTGTATATACAACTAATGATTATATTCTTTTATTCTCTAAACATAGTCAATAGTTATACATTCCAATAGATCGTCTACAGTTGTAGTCATATGGTCCAGTATTTTGTAGTTCAAGTCTTTGTCCACGTACAAGGCCACGCCTCCTCCTCCTTTATTTGTCTGTTTATGTAGTTTAGTTTGTATCCGTCTAATTCAAAGTTCCCCCCTTTATTTTCTGTAATCCAAGTTTCAGACACAGCTATGATGTTAAAAGGTTGATGCAAGTCTTGTAAATATTCCTTAATGTGAACAAAGTTTGCATATAAGCTTCTACTATTAAAATGAATAATAGAGAGCTTCCCATCAGTAATTTTGCTTCTTCTGAACTGCTCATCAGTATAATAGAGACAGTTATTATTTATAGAAGAGAAAAAGTTATTGTCAGGGTCTAAGCTATGGTCCAAGTCTTGAGTCTTGTAATCAGTATATTCAGATGTGTGTAGCTCCAGACTGTCACATTCATTGATCCTTTGTGTAAGGTTGTAGACATCACCAAGTGGTGATAGCTGGATTGTATGCATGCAAGAGTCACTGTAATGTTTATTACCTTCTTTTTGTTACTTTCATTGATACTTTTCCAGCTCTTTCAGATTTCTGATCACTAGGACTTTGGCTTCCTCTGGGGTCCCATTTAGCTTTATGAAAACTTTACAGTTGGATGTCCATGTACTTTGAATCTTCTTCAACTTTTTCATATAACGGGCTTTTTTTGCAATTTCGGCATTTTGCTTGGTGAGATGTTCATTTAAGTAGACGTCAGAACCTTTCAGTTTGTATCCTTGTTTGAGCAGGGCAGATTTGTATTTCCTGTTTACAAACTTCAGTATAACAGCCGCTTATCGGTGCTGTTCTTCCTAGGTAGCGGGTGACATGCTTCTACGTCTTTTATGTCAAAGACTATTCCTTTGGTTTGCAGAAAAGCAGCCACTTGCTCCTCCGTTGAGTTGACATCTTGTTTAATGTGGGTTTAATGTGAATCCCGGATACGATGATGTCGTTCATTCTGCTGTATTGCTCCAGATCTGCCACTTTCTTTTCCAGCTCTTTGATCCGCTCGTCCTTTTCCTCGTTGAGAGCGCGTAGCGCTTTCACCTCCGCAGCCAGATGCAGGATCTCCTTCTGATCCTTCCCAATGGCAGACATCTCCTTGGCCATAGAAGCGATCTCCCCAGCCATTACTTCCAGCGACTTTTTAATTTCGTCAACATCCTCGGCTGTCGGCGTCTTTTTCGGCCCCATTGCTGCCTAGCAACGCTAAGCAACAGCACCAGCAGTTAGCGCGAGGCTAACAAGCTTACCGCAAATGACTCCACTTCCACTTTCAGGACGACAAGGGCCGACCAGGCAGGCGTCATGTAATGTATAACTTCTTGCTCAGTGTCCAAAATCAAGATCCATGTTTATATATCCACAAATAAGTCACAGATCACAAGCAGGATCACAGAATACACACACACAGCGTGCGGAAGCGGAAGTCTCAATGATCAGCCAGAAGAAAAACTCAAAATCCCACGTCATTTAAAACATTTGCAGCCTAAGTTATTTGTTAAATGAATTTGTTCTCTGTTGTATTTCAATGAACACTTTTAATAAATACAGAGTGGACTGAGGCAGGGTATTAAAGAAAGAAAAAAAAAGAGTGGGCTTTTGAACGACTCAAAAGTCCGCTCTGCTTTACATCTGCTTCTGGAGGCCAGCTTTGTTTTATGATCACAAGCAAAACATCTTGGGCTAAAAACCTTGAGTAAGTTTAGAGTAGATATTTTATATTTATGAAGTGATGCTGGAGAACTAGAAGCTAGAGGAAAAGAACACGAAAATGAAACTTCTCCCTCGAGCCAGCTCAAAGTGTCAGAGGAAGTCAAACAACAGATTTCTTCATATTTGGAGGGTCTATCTAATCTCTGCTCCATGAAAGAGGCTGAACTGAATCTATAGACTCTGCATCAGAAAGTAGAAACGTCTGGAACACACATTGTGTTGGTTTAAAGATGAAAAATACTGATTGTTTTAGTCATGTAAACCTTGTGTTTTTATCCTAAAGACAGAATTGTTCTTGTTTGGTAAAGAATATGAGCTACTACAATAAAAAAAGAGTTTGTATTAGAAAAAGCACGTTTTCTCAAATTTTTCTTACAAAAGTAAGAAAGTATAGCACTTTTCAGAACTTTTATAGAGGATTTTCAGAGCCATAAAAACATGTTTCTATTGGGAGTCAATGGGACAAAATGGCTCCAACAGAACAAGAGGGAGAAAAACTACAAACAAAATCACCAAAGTCAAAGTTGGACTGATTTTGAACATGTCCAAGGCTGGAATAAAAGCTCCACACAAACCCAGTTTAGATTCACATTATAGATGAGAATGGGCCATTTTGTGTCACATGTTCACTTCCTCTGAGAATCTGCTTTTCTGTACAAAGAATAAACACTGAGACTTTTCTAATTTGGTATTTTCAGTCAGAACAAAAATGTATTAACAGATTTAACTCCAAAAAGTCTGAAAAATAAACATTTTACTATATTTTTACAGCCGTCAAGAAAAGGTGGAGTAAAAGGCTCTAACAGAACATAAGGACAGCACAAGACTCTGGGTTTAGCAAAATTACAAGTAGAATAGACAATTTGATTCGATCAAGGTTTGTAACAAGAAATCATTGAAACATCTCCAAATCTGTAGCAATGGTGGACAATTTAAAAATGAAAAGTGACAAAAAATTAAGTAAAACTACCCAACGGGACACAAGACTTAATGATGTTCGTGTGTTTTACTAAATGCAGACTGTCATGCACACTTTAAAGGGGCACTGTGTAAGAAAAATAAATAAATAAAGTCATCTAAGTAATGTCCACTTTTGAACACCAGGGGAGCATTTCAAGTGCAGTTTGCCTAACTACCATAGTGACATCTAGCGTCAATATGCACATTCCGGCCCGTAACAAAACATTTCAAATAAGTATAAATGTATCACAATTGGTGTGGATTGGTTAACAGTGCTCTCTTAAGTATTCATGTTGTAAAGAATAAATATGATTTAAATGTTTGTGGACTATATGTGATAATTCCTCTCAATCTTGCACAGTGCCCCTTTAAATGTTGTTTGCTCATTAAAAACTAGGAACAAGCAAAATATTGTTCCAGACTTGGCAGCAGTTGGGTTCATAGTAAGACTTTTGATTTTGTTCTACAGTGAAAAGTACAAATGTGATTACATTTTTTTAATTTTATATATGCTGATTTGCCACACAGGAGATCAAATAACAGATACTGACCATTGGCAAAAAAATTAACATTATTGTGACAGTTTCAGAAGCAAAGAAGAATTGAAGGTCTTATTTCACAGTTCTTTTAAAAAACGCTAAATTGTGATATTTTGTCTTGCAACAATGAGGACACTCAAATTTGGCCTGACATACCCGGACAGAATGTTCAAGAGCAATTTCAAATAAAAAAATGTGCAGAGCGGTTATAACACAACACAACCTTTTACAAAGAGATTTCTATATCATAAAAATATAGATCACATATGTACGGGTTTATTCACAAAGAACAAATGCCTCATGTACCAGGATCTGGTCAGCGCTCAGTCCCGGTGCAGCCTCTGGTCTATACTTAGTCCTGGAGTAAGATCTGGTCCAGCATGTTCTCACACATGAGGAGACAGCGCGGCACATGAAAGAAACCTGGAAGCACAAACTAGTCACATGAGAATGTATAGAAATGTGACTTAAAACAAACAAACACACTGGTCACATGTACAGAAGTGTGACTTAAAACACACTGGTCACATGTACAGAAGTGTGACTTAAAACACACTGGTCACATGTACAGAAGTGTGACGTAGAACAAACACACTGGTCACATGTACAGAAGTGTGACTTAAAACACACTGGTCACATGTACAGAAGTGTGACGTAGAACAACACACTGGTCACATGTACAGAAGTGTGACGTAGAACAAACACACTGGTCACATGTACAGAAGTGTGACCTTAGAACAAACACACTGGTCACATGTACAGAAGTGTGATTAGAACAAACACACTGGTCACATGTACAGAAGTGTGATGTAGAACAAACACACTGGTCAATGTACAGAAGTGTGACGTAGAACAAACACACTGGTCACATGTACAGAAGTGTGTCGTAGAACAAACACACTGGTCACATGTACAGAAGTGTGACTTAGAACAAACACACTGGTCACATGTACAGAAGTGTGTCGTAGAACAAACACACTAGTCACATGTACAGAAGGTGACGTAGAACAAACACACTGTCACATGTGAGAATGTCGTAGAACAAACACACTGGTCACATGTACAGAAGTGTGACGTAGAACAAACACACTGGTCACATGTACAGAAGTGTGCGTAGAACAAACACACTGGTCACATGTACAGAAGTGTGACGTAGAACAAACACACTGGTCACATGTACAGAATGTGACGTAGAACAACACACTGGTACTTACAGAATGTGACGTAGACAACACTGATCACATGTACAGAAGTGTGACGTAGAACAAACACACTATCACATGTACAGAAGTGTGACGTAGAACAAACACACTGGTCACATGTACAGAAGTGTGACTTAGAACAAACACACTGGTCACATGTGCAGAAGTGTGACGTAGAACAAACACACTGGTCACATGTGCAGAAGTGTGACGTAGAACAAACACACTGGTCACATGAACAGAAGTGTGACGTAGAACAAACACACTGGTCACATGTACAGAAGTGTGACTTAGAACAAAACACACTGGTCACATGTACAGAAGTGTGACGTAGAACACACTGGTCACATGTGCAGAAGTGTGTCGTAGAACAAACACACTGGTCACATGTACAGAAGTGTGAGTAGAACAAACACACTGGTCACATGTACAGAAGTGTGACGTAGAACACAAACAACAACTGGTACATTACAGAAGTGTGACGTAGACAAACACACTGGTCACATGTACAGAAGTGTGACGTAGAACAAACACACTGGTCACATGTACAGAAGTGTGACGTAGAACAAACACACTGGTCACATGTACAGAAGTGTGACGTAGAACAAAAAAAAAAAAACACACTGGTACATGTACAGAAGTGTGACTTAGAACAAACACACTGGTCACATGTAAGAAGTGTGACGTAGAACACACTGGTCACATGTACAGAAGTGTGACGTAGAAACAAACACACTGGTCACATGTACAGAAGTGTGACTTAGAACAAACACACTGGTCACATGTACAGAAGTGTGACTTAGAACAACACACTGGTCACATGTACAGAAGTGTGACGCAGAACAAACACACTGGTCACATGTACAGAAGTGTGACGTAGAACAAAAACACTGGCCACATGTACAGAAGTGTGACTTAGAACAAACACACTGGTCACATGTACAGCAGTGTGACTTAGAACAAACACACTGGTCACATGTACAGAAGTGTGACTTAGAACAAACACACTGGTCACATGTACAGAAGTGTCGTTAGAACAAACACACTGGTCACATGTACAGAAGTGTGTCGTAGAACAAACACACTGGTCACATGTACAGAAGTGTGACGTAGAACAAACACACTGGTCACATGTACAGAAGTGTGACGTAGAACAAACACACTGGTCACATGTACAGAAGTGTGACGTAGAACAAACACACTGGTCACATGTACAGAAGTGTGACTTAGAACAAACAGACTGGTCACATGTACAGAAGTGTGACGTAGAACACACTGGTCACATGTACAGAAGTGTGACGTAGAACAAACACACTGGTCACATGTACAGAAGTGTGTCGTAGAACAAATACACTGGTCACATGTACAGAAGTGTGACGTAGAACAAACCACACTGGTCCATGTACAGAAGTGTGTCGTAGAACAAACACCTGGTCACATGTACAGAAGTGTGACTTAGAACAAACAGATGGTCAATGTACAGAAGTGTGACGTAGAACAAACACCTGGTCACATGTACAGAAGTGTGACGTAGAACAAACACACTGGTCACATGTACAGAAGTGTGACGTAGAACAAACACACTGGTCACATGTGCAGAAGTGTGACGTAGAACACACTGGTCACATGTACAGAAGTGTGACGTAGAACAAACACACTGGTCACATGTACAGAAGTGTGACGTAGAACAAACACACTGGTCACATGTACAGAAGTGTGACGTAGAACACACTGTCACATGTACAGAAGTGTGACGTAGAACAAACACACTGGTCACAGTACAGAGTGGACGTAGAACCACTGGTCACATGTACAGAAGTGTGACGTAGAACAAACACACTGGTCACATGTACAGAAGTGTGACGTAGAACAAACACACTGGTCACATGTACAGAAGTGTGACGTAGAACAAACACACTGGTACATTACAGAAGTGTGACGTAGAACACACTGGTCACATGTACAGAAGTGTGACGTAGAACAAACACACTGGTCACATGTACAGAAGTGTGACGTAGAACAAACACACTGGTCACATGTACAGAAGTGTGACGTAAACAAAACACTGGTCACATGTACAGAAGTGTGTCGTAGAACAAACACACTGGTCACATGTACAGAAGTGTGACGTAAAACAAACACACTGGTCACATGTACAGAAGTGTGACGTAGAACAAACACACTGGTCACATGTACAGAAGTGTGACGTAGAATAAACACACTGGTCACATGTACAGAAGTGTGTCGTAGAACAAACACACTGGTCACATGTACAGAAGTGTGACGTAGAACAAACACACTGGTCACATGTACAGAAGTGTGACGTAGAACAGAAGTGTGACGTAGAACAAACACACTGGTGTACAGAGGTGGATGATACTGTATAATAACACATGTGCTGACCTTTAAATGGTCCTCCTTTAAAATCCAGAGCCACTTTTCCCTCTTGAGTCAGATATCCAAACCACTCTCCGCTCTGAGCGTCCGGAAACTGAAATACACCACACATAAACCACTTATGTTACGGCATTGCACTTACCTGGAGGAGAAGTGGAAAAGAAGGAAAGGGGAGAGGGGGAGAGGGAAGGCGAAAGAGGAGAGAGTGAGAGAGAAGAGTGAAGAGGGTGAGAGTGAGAGGAGTGAAGAGGGTGAAAGAGGAGAGTGAGAGGAGTGAGGAGGGTGAGAGAGGAAAGTGAGAGCGAGTAAAGTGGGAGAAGAGAAGGACATTCAGACATTTATATTTACCTACAGAGATATTCAAGTGTATCTGAACCTTAACCGCTTTCTTTTTATGTGACTACTCTTGGGCAAAGGTAAATATGTGCACCAAAAATATTCAGATTCATATTTGCAGAGTGGCTTCAGATTAAAAAAGTGAGTTTCCCTCAGGCCGCTCTTTCCATCTGAAATGCTGACATCTCATCCTAAATGTACTGTTGCATTTAGAGTGTGAACGCAGATGTACTCACATGTTTAAATGTGTAGTCATAGACCTGAGTGAAGCGCTCCAGCAGCTCCGGTCTCTGGGTCTGTGTGTAGGCCATAAGCAGAGCCACCAGAGCCTCACAGTGAGGCCACCACAGCTTCATGCTCCACTCCAACTGAACACACACACATAAACAAAACAAAACAAAAATGTAACTGACAATTCTCTAACACAACGTTCCTCAGTGTGCCGCTCGTGAGTCACCGGCTGGTTTAAGCTTCTCCTAACTATGTTAAACCCTCGTCAAAGCCTCGCGAAGAAACAAATCAGTATATTACACTGAGTAAAAGTAAATCAAGGTTAACACAGTCATTCCATTTTTGTCTAGGAAAAACTATTTAAAAAAACTAAACATAGAAAAAGATGTCTAAATCTATAGAGGAAAATGCCTTACATCCATGAATCTAAAACATGTTATGGTCCCTTTACAAAACAAATAAAACTAGCCAAAATATCAAATCGCTTAAACAGGGCTGTTGAACTCATTTTGACAAAGCGCCACATTGGCATCAGAGTTGTAACTAAAATGTACCTTACAAATCTTTGACATAGTTTCTTTTTTCATTATTGTATATTTGAGTGTGGGATGAATGAATAATGCAGATTGTGAAGTGTCTTGGCTGTATAAATCCAATGCTTTATTATTATTAAATATTTTATTTTTTTCATATATATATCTATATGTATATGTATGTATATATATATATATATATATATATATATATATATATATATACACACACACACACACACTCATGGAAAAAAGAAACGTTTTTGGGGGGCAGAATAATTTCTTTTTGAGATCCGCCTGTTTCCTATGAACAATACATCCATTTCTAATCCTCAGGCCAAATTTTGTGGCGTTTACACATTTCAGTCCAATAACACAACCAAACAATAGAGCAACCTTAAAACCAAAAGTGACAGGACTTTCATCAGACTGTCAATAGTTCATGTGACCCCCGTTGGCTCCTGGACAGAGGTTATTCATCTTCTCATGGATCGGCAGTAGTGTCTGAGTTGATCCTGTGGAATTGCCGCCCTCAGCTGCTGCTGAGTTTCTCCTATAGTGTCCAGTACACCTGATCTCGGCCATCTGCTCTGAAGCACTGGAACCTTTTTCGTAGCTGAACACGACTTGGGATCACCTCTGCAAAGACGACTAATGGTAGAGCGGTGACTCCAAACAACCCTGGAGACACAAGACAACACCGTCCAGCTTGGAGCAGCCAATAGCTCCATCCCTCTCTGGTTGAGACAATCGTGTGTTTGTGGCTTCATTCTGGTGCCTTTTATAGAGAAGACTTGAGCACAGTTAACCAGCGGTAAAAGTCAACTCTGAGTTTCAAACATAAACGACCCTGTAATGCACTCTTTATTGTTCTCACAATCAGTCAAGCCAAACCAAGAAATGTGTTCACCTGTTTCAGCTTACTGTGGATGAAACCATGATGGTCTGTTTTTCCAAATGTACTCGTTTTCTAAGAAATGTTTGAAAATTAAAATGTTGCGTTTCTTTTTTCCTTGAGTGTATATATACAGTCCTGATCAAAATCTTAAGACCAGTTGAAAATTTGCTATAATTCACATTTTGCACATTTGGATCCTAATGAGGTTTTAAGTAGAGTTACAATATGCAAAGCAAGAAGGGGGAGTGTGACAAAAAATGAGGAACTTGTCATTTTTCAAGAAAATAATAATAAACTGAAAAAGGCTGTTTTTCAGCTGATCGAAATCTTAAGACCAAAGGCTATAAAAGCCAAAATCTGCTCAAAATTCTCCTTTTCTGTCAGGCTTTCAGACAGTTATGTCCTCCTGATGGTTAAAGCAAAGAAGTTTTCACTTCTTGAACGTGGCCGGATCATTGAGCTGCATAAGCAAAGCCTCTCACAGCGACTCACTGCTGCTGAGGCTGGACACAGTCAGACACTCATTCTAAATGTTCTCCTGAGCATTATGGAACAATAAAGTCAAGTGTAGACCCAAAAAATGACACCTGCGCTGAGCCGGAGGATCCTAATGGTGTTTGTCAAGACACAGGGCAGTCCTCGACCCAAATTATGGCCTCACTGGTGCCAACAGCAGCACAATAACCATCAGACCAGGGCCTCAGTCATGAGGGATGCTCCTGCAACATCTGCACCTAACCAGCCGCCGTTTGACCTGCACCACCTGAAGCTTCAGCGTAGCCCACCTGCTTCGCTTGACCTGCACCACCTGAAGCTCCAGCGTTTGACCTGCCCACTGAAGCTCCCTGACCTGCCACCTGAGCTCCAGCGTTTGACCTGCTCCACCTGAAGCTCCAGCGTTCCACTGAATGAAAAAGCAGCCCACACCAGGATGGAGCTCCCTCCACTGTGTCGGTAGAAAACATCTCAGGTGGATCTTCTTGTCATGTCAGTAACGTTGGAAGTCATCTGAACCGTCAAGGTTTATTTTTTTCTCATCAGAGAATAAAACTTTTTCCACCTTTCAGTGTCTCATGTTTGCTGCTCCTGGCAAAGTCTAAACGAGCTGTTTTGTGACGTTGAAGGAGACGAGGTCTTTAAAGTGTTTTATGTTTTTGAAAACCTTTTCCTACAGATCCGTCTGATGGTTATTGTGCTGCAGTTGGCTCCAGTGAGGGCCATAATTTGGGTGGAGGACCGCCCTGTGTCTTGACAAACACCATTAGGATCCTCCGGCTCAGCGCAGGTGTCATTTTTGGGGTCTACACTTGACTTTGTTGTTCCATAATGCTCAGGAGGACAGAACTGTCTGAAAGCCTGACAGAAAAGGATAATTTTGAGCAGATTTTGGCTTTTATAGCCTTTGGTCTTAAGATTTCAATCAGCTGAAAAACAGCCTTTTTCAGTTTATTATTATTTTCTTGAAAATGACAAGTTCCAAATTTCCCACTCCCCCTTCTTGCTTTTGCATATTGGAGCTCTACTTAAAAACTTGTTGTTGACTTTTATCATTTTGGAAATACTTTGGCTTGCTGTTGCTGTGTGTTTTTTTATTTTATTTTATGGAATTGCATTAGCTGAGTTTGTGGCTGATATTTTTCTGATTAAAACGATGTATGGCATGTGTGGGCGGGGCCATACTGGTGTGGGCAGGGCTTAAGAGGTAATGACAAGTACATTTTGATTCTGAACGTGATCACATTTGAAATGTTATTCTGGAAGACATTTTGTATGTTTCACCATCATCCGGACAAACCTGTGTGGGGCAGTGACCATCCACATCCAGGAAGTAGAAGAGGCCTCCGTGCTCCTGGTCCCAGCCGCTTTGGAAGGGCCCCTCTATGAAGCGACTGATGGCAGTGTCCTGGAGGTCCTGGAGGTCCCACTGTGAGCTGTACTGGAGCAGGAACCAGCCGGCTTCCAGAGCATGACCTGAGCACCACACAGGACACGTTTAACTCAAGACCAGAGTATTCCATAGGCTGTGGGTCCACATTTTCATCTTAACATTTTACTTTGACCTAAAAATGTCTAAAAGATTTAATCTGGTGGGTTTTATTAGTTCATTTTTGCATCACAACAAATTTGACTTTAAACAATTTTAAATTTAATCACACTATAATTATAAAGCACTTTTCGTGCATAAAATGTAACACAAAGTGCTTTACAATGCATTTACAATGCACAGCCTACACAGCACTTGTTAAAGAGGAGAAACGGAGAAAAAAAGTGTGGTTGTGCTGCAAAAGTGGATGTATTTGACACGACAATGCAAGAAATAAGCGATGTTGAGGAAATCCAGAGCGAAGACAAAAGTGATTGTGACCCTGCATCACCGCAGGTCACATTTGTAGATAAAACTGGCCACGTTACATCCATAATATGGAGGTGGTTTGGCTTTCTGAAGATGTACCTGGAGCAACTCCATTCGATTTGCAAAACTTGCTCGTGCACAATTTCAAGTAAGATGGGGTAATACGACCAATCTCATCAACCACTGCAGGTAGCACCCGTTCCAGCATAGAGAGAGCGTAAAGAAAAGAGCTAGCAGCAGCAGTGAAGAGGCTAGCACAAGCACAGCTCACAGCTCAGCCAAAGTTACGCAGCAGTCCATTCCAGTGTTGTTCTCTGCGGCACACCGTACATAAGCACTCAAACAGAGCAAAACTAATTACCAAAACTGTAGCTTTACACATCATCAAAGACCTGCTGCCCACGTACACAAATAAAAAGGTGGGTTTCAGAAAGTTCATGAGTGTAATGGATAGCAGATACGAACTTCCAGATAGAAAGTACTTTTCACAATCGGCACTACCTCAAATGTACAAAACCTGCAGAGCAAAAGTGGAAAAAGAACTTATAAATATGCCTTTCTTGCTGCAAAAATGGACCTATGCTAAAGTCTTAAAGCTTAACCATTCACTGGATGGATGACAAGTGGTTTCTTCAAAGCAAATGTTTACAGGCACTTTATTTCCCAGAAGACCATACTGGAGAGTTAATCGGCCAAGGTTTGGAAAATGCATTGGCTTCATGCGGCCTCAAAGAACAAAATGGTGTGCCTTTTTCTTGGAAGAAGAAAAGGGAACTTGCAGCAGCTCAACAACAGTTGGGGCTCCCAAAGCAAATGCTTATGACCGAATCCCCTACAAGATGGGATCACGGATGGATAGAGTGTTGGAGCAGGAGTAGGCCATTTCAAAAGTACTAACGTCAGACAGAAAAACATGCCACCTTGCATTAAACTGACAGGACATTGATGTTTTAGAAGCAATTTCCAAAGCACTCAATCCTCTGGTTGAATTTACAGATGCACAGGTGAGCAGTATGTAAGAGCGTCTTATCCATCTCCATCTGTTTAATAAAGACGTGCTCAAATCAAATGAGGAAGACACTGATCTAACAAAACACATTAAAAACTGTCACAGGTTACTTAAATGATATTTACAGTGATGACTCCACCAACAATCTTCTGAACATGGCCATGAAGACCACTGCTGTTGAGCAAATGATCTCTGATTCACCACACACAACCACCAGATGTGAGTCTAGAGCAGGGTCATCACTGGCTAAAGTGCAAGAAAAAATTATTCTTTAAAAACCTGAACCTCAAACTCACAGAACACACATTATGCTTGAATGGTGTTGCTCTTAAGTATGGTATGTGCTAGACACTAAAGTTTACATTTCATGCTTAACGTGCACTATTTTCTGGTTTTCACAGAGGGCTAGGCCAGAGTGGTGTAATATAACAATATAAAAGTAAAGAAAGCACATTTGCATCTTTCTTGTTTTTTTTTTTTTTTTTTTACAATTTTATCGTTTCCTGCTTTGGATTTTATTTGAACAATGAATAATTTTAATTAGTTCTTTTTGCCTTCATTTATGATATAGCCCTTTGTAAAAATCTGCTCTCTCAGATTATGGTCACTTATATTGAGGACACTTTCATGTCTAATTTAACACATTTGTAAAGAGCCACAGAGCTGTTTGACTTCATAAGACCTTTAGCAGCATGAGTTTGTATAAGTAATAGATTTAATGTATAATTTTAATTAAAAAAAAAGAAAGAAAAATGAATCGAAAATTGAGATGAACGATATGGGGAAAAAATGGTGATCTGTTTTTTCCCAGATGGCCCAGCCCTACACCAGAGGTTTTCACAAGTAGCCGTGGCTAGCTGGTGGTCGGAGCTAATGCTTTGTTTTGTTTTGTTTGTTGTTTACTCTTCAAAAGCACATCTACAGTCTGTGCTTGGTGAGAAAACGGCACGCAGGACATGAAACATCTCTCTGAGAAAATTACGAGACATGAAAACACTCAAATGGACATGGACAGGTGTGTGATATCCAGTGTTGGGTAGAATACTTTGAAAATGTATTCGTTACAGAATACTGAATACTTGGTCAGAAATATCAAATCAATAAACTTATTATAAAGCGTTTCATACAAACATGTAACAAAGTGTTACAGTGCATTAAAACAATTTCAGATACCCACCCCCATTTCAATCAATCCATATTACAAGCTAAAAAAGAGTATTCTGTATTGTATTCCGTTACTTGGCAAATGTTTGTACTGTATTCTGAATACTTGGAATGCTTTTTATTTGAAATGCAAATTAGGTGCTAATTTAACCTGAAATTACAAACTGTTCGTGTTTCTTAGTTCTGTTAAGTAATGCTAGTAATGCATCTCTGCGTAAACAAGCGTTATAATAACTCTGTATAACAACTAATAACTCAGCTTAACTCAGCTCTGTTTAAACCACACTCACCGGAGCCGAGAGGAGGACTTTAGTCCAACAACAGTTCATTCATCGTGTCGTCCGTGAGCTTCAGAGATGTTCCAGTCTCACAAATCCTTTGCCAACAGTCCGGTGCACTTGTTGTGAATGTTTCGTTAAAGTTTTCATCGTGAAAACAAACTGTTCCTCTTTGAAAAACAAATCCATCTGTAGTTAAATATGAACAATCCAAACGCTGCGTCTTCTCTTTGTTTAACGTAAATAAAGTCCCGAAAAAGTTAAGCAGATAAGACAGCCATCAACAAACTTCGAATGTACCGGTCCATAAAGGGGCAATCTGATTGGTCAGTCTGTCAACAGGCAGCGAATGGCCCCTATACAACGCCAAATCTGATTGGACACTGTTATTTCTGTGTCCTGAAGAGCTGTGAAGCAGTGCGGGCAGCACAGACTGACAGCGCGTCAAGCTGCTGCTGGGAAAAAAAATTATGCATTAGTTTTCTGTGGTGATTTTAACAATGTGTCTACATTTATTTTACATGCAATGTATTCCATTGATTTTATAAAAGTAACTGTATTCTAAATACCTCGTTTGAAAGCCGTACTGTAACGGAATACAAGTACTCATAAAATGTATTCAGAATACGTAACTGCGGTACATGTATTCCGTTACTCCCCAACACTGGTGATATCATCTTGATGCATCTTGTCAGCTCAACATTGCTTCAAGGAGAGTTGTTCTCAGAGCATGCTGCTTTAGTTTCTACAGTGGAGACACATCCAATGCTCAATAAGCAAAGACTCAAGACTGAACTGTCTCTGATTTATGAAAACTGTGATTTCCAAACGTGTTGTGGTTTATAGAAAGAAGGACTGGGCCGATATGATATTTTGGAGCGATACCGATAACGATAATTGTCCCTCTGCTCTGGCCGATAACCGATAACTGCCGATACCGATAGGTATATTTTAAAGCTGATCTAAGTGACATTTTGGCTTTGTTAAATGTCTTTGTTAGTTTGTGTGATGGTCACAAATGTATTTTCTTCACATTTTAAGCAGACATCTGCTCTCTGCGGCCTCCTGCTGGAAAACCTACACATATACATAAGGAAAAAAGTTCTGTTGTAGGTCTGATGCTGGTGTTTGCACAAGAGAACTGTAGGGGGCGCTCTACTGCTGAAGTTGCTTGGTTCTGCTTTAAAATCCACAGCACAACTCACAAGATCAAAAACTTACAAACAAATATAATTATCTGAGATAAAAAAAATATTTTGTGGATTTATTATGTAAATATAAAGACTGATTTTAGCTTAATTGTTTGTTTATTTATACTTTTTATTCTTTAGTTTGTTCAAAATTGCAAATATGAAGCTTTTAGGTCAAAGTGAGGCTGGTATATGTGCACAGAGTGACCGGAGAACCTCCCCTAAAAATATCGGTGCCAAATATCGGCTGCCCTTTTGATATCGGACCGATAACCCAAAACTTGTTGATATCGGCCGATACCAATATCACTGTGATACATTGTCCATCCCTAATAGAAAGCAATCTTCAGGGCACATTTTCAGAGACCTCTAACCTCTTCAGAATACTTCCCCACTCTCAGATACAGAATCTTGTTTCAGATGAGGGTTGGGCATTCAACAATAATATCGTCTATCGTGAAGCTAAAACATTCCGACAATACCACTTCAATATCGTTTGTAAAAAAAAAAAACAACAACAAAAAAACTAGAACATGCAAAGTTTTGAATCAAAGCTGCAGCACATAATTGCTCAGACACATATTCTCAATCATTTGACAGATATTCAACCACTATTTTGTTTTCAGATTATTGTCCACAAAAGCAGAATAACTATGAGCGCCACCGCAGTTTTAATAGTTACGCAGCGTCCCTGAACTCATCCTCACGCTACTGAAGACAGGTGCGTATCAAAACAAACATGGCTCAGGCAATGCGCTCTAATAAAGAGATTAAAAAGACTTTTAACAACGTGGACCTGGACAGAAGCGTGCCGGACGTGTGGAGCGGTGTTTGTGAACCTTGTGGAACTAGAATCGGGAAAGGTGTGCGATTTGTGGAGCTCCTGCAATACTCTTTGGATGTACAGTTTGGATGTTTTCTTTTCTTCAAGTCTGCGATGGACAGAAGAGGAGTCGCTTGAACGGGACAGAGGTGAGCAAACTAACCTTGAAAACTGTCCAAATGCAGAAGAGTGTCATGCTTTCTTTTTATCGAACACACCACGCACAGTGTGTACGTTACAGCTACTCCTGAATATAGCACTTATTCTCTCATCTATCTGGTCAAACGTTAGTGACAAAGAACTTGACAGAAATCACTTGCTACCGTGATGATTCAGGTGCCTGTCTTCTTTCAGTGTTTGTCCTGCATGTAACTAATGGTGGTGGTTGTGTTTAAAATGTGAACAGCGGAAAAAAAACAGCAGAGAGCCTCGTAATTACAGTTTGAATCATGACCCCGGTCTCACACTGGATCCGGTCCGGCGTACGGAGGCTTTCCGTTTCTTGAAAAGTAATGAGAGGCCCTCACGGGGTCCACCCTCTCTGTCGACAGTCCTTTCTATCAACATGCCGTAACTCCGAAAGTCTTTATTTTTAAATCCCACAGTTCGACATCCCTGTCCTCCGAATTTATTGGTGCCGCACCTCCGACACAGCTCAGACAGTGAACGTCATAATGACCAATAGGCCTATGTGTAGTTGCCAACTTTATTGTTGCATTAAGTAGACTAAAAATGATACTTTTGTTTCTCCGTTAAGCGTCCTTCATCCATGTTGCTTTTCTGACAGGCTGCCCCCGGTAGACAGAAGTATTTTTTGGACAGCGTGGAGACGGAATACTTTTAAAACTTTATCCTCTGCTTTAACACTCTCCAAACGGCCAGAGTAATGTGAGTGTTTGTGCAGACCTGGTCTCAGACCGGGACTTGGACTGAAGCTGTCTGGACTTGGACTCACTCGCTTACAAGCCAAAGTCTGGTGGAATTTCAACATTAACATTATTTTCAAAGCTTCCACGTATTGACGGCGTTAGGGCAGCACTTTTTTCTAAACATTTTTGCCTTTCCAACTTTAATAAAGACTCTAGACTTTGCCCAATGGTTCTGCTGACCCAGAGCTGCTGCTCCAGCGACGAGGAAACCCACGGCTCTCTTACGTTGTGGTTTTAAGCTGGCAGACTGTAATCAACCTCTCCATAACACTACGCACTTTAGCGGGACGTCCTGCGCGAGGTTGTGGAGAGTCGCACGGACAGAAGCCTCTGCACATGATTATGGATTATGTATTACTATTTACACTTTGAAGACTTTGTGATTTATGACCATGGATTTTTGTGAAGATTGTTGTGTGGCGGCTCCGTGGAGTGAGAATCAGGAGAAAAAGGTAAGCCAGTCTGTCTTTTATTAAAGAGACCAATCGTTTCACGTTGTATGATGCATGCAGGTTACTGTCGTAACTGAGAAAATTCATGTGTGAAATGTGGATATAAACCAGCATAATGCATTTTAATGAACAATATTCAGAATAGATTAAGTTAAACATCATTTACCCCAGTAAAAGTCCAGACCACATTCACAACATTCACTTACAAACTTTTGTTTTTAAAATATAGGCCTGTATAAAGACAGTGTTTAAACTCGTGATTTAGACGCCACAGCGTCTAAATATCTACATTTGTAAGAGGGTCTGAGCAGCAGCGTGAGGCTGGGCGAGGCCCAGACGTGAAAGGCCCAAGAACGTACCAAACGCGCAGCAAGACTGCGGCTCTAAAAGAAGGATATTTTAGGATTTTGTGTGAATAATTCAAACGTCATCCTTTCAATCTATCCATTTACTTATTTATCTTATTATTGATCGATCTCGATCGAGAGTGACACGTAGAAGCAGATTTGCGAATCAAACATTTATGTAAGAATTAACAGAACAAAGAAACGGACTTTTTTATACTTATCGTCATGTTTGGATCAGTAAATAGTCGAGTATTTTATTTATTTATTCGAAATAATGATTTTGTCGGAGAAGCACCACTACATCGACAAAAAAATGTTAGGTGTCGGAGTACGGAGATGTGTGGGAAAAATATGCTAATGCCGCAACGTCGACAATTAGACACCGCGATCCGTCCGGTCCGGCGAGCCGCGCGGCTCTGCTCCGTACGTCCGGATTGTTTCCGTTTCATTGAAAGTGAATCCGGTGGTTTTCAAAGTAAAACCATTACGTTTCTGCTACTACAACAAATACAGCAAATGCTCGACATAAACGCGACTATTGAACACACAGGAGGCAAATAAACGTCCCGTACTTACCCATTATGCGGCGAAAAATCCAACAGAAAATGAAGTGACGTGAAATAAGCCCAAAACACGGCACAAGTTTTCCTTGTTTACATATCCATGTGCAGGAGATCCGCAGAGATCATGTAAACTCCCTGAAACTCCCAAGTGAGCGTGAATCCCCGTGAACTCGTGGTCTCGCGAGGCCAGCAGAGTCCGTACATACGCATGCATATTCTGGAGGCAGTGTGAGTGACGACCGGACCCAGACGGATCCGGATCTAGATCTGGATCTGGAGGCAGTGTGAGCCCGGTGTGACAGTGGGTCTGATCCTGTTGTGGTCTAATCTTTACGGTTGCTTGCGTGCTCGGTTGTCTGTGTGCAGTTGTTGGTGTGGGTGTGACACGTGCAGACCTGGTGCTGCGGTGCGTCTTATGGCAGTCGCTTCCTAAATGTGTATTTGTGCTTTACAGTTGATCATACAAATCACCAGCGCTTTACCGTCACAAGTTTACACATTTACGCTGCGTTTGATAAAGTAATAACATTTTTAACAATAAAATTCACAAAACTAACAATGTTCCACAACAAATGAGCATTGTTGCATCTATACAACACACCTTGTGTGTGAAATTACCAGAAGAATCCGACTAAAGCTCAATTTTGAGCCGTTTTAATTAGTGGGCAGATGATAATATCGTCTATCACGACATAAATAAATAAGGCGATGTGACGATATTGAAAAATGGATATCGTCCAACTCTATTTCAGATGTATTTCTATTGGGATGGGACGATTCACTTATTTCACGATTCGATGCAGTTTTCGATTTTGCAGCCACAATTTTCGATTTTGTTTGATTTTGTTAATTTTAGTTTTTTTCCTTAAGACACAAAATAAACCATAATAATGTTTAAATCATAGCCACTGTTTGTGAGTCAGAACTTGTATTTCTATCAACATTTGAACAGCAAACAGTCATATTTAGTGTCCATTTAGATTTGTTAACCCATCAGTTGTTAATGCAACATAATAAAGCACATTCAGTCAGATCTTGCACAAGTTCACACTTTGTTTCTTCAAACATTGTGGCTTTTCTTGTATTATTGTGTGTATTGTACAGTTACAGAGTGTGTCTGTAAATCAGTGGCTGCATGAGCAAAACTGATTGATTCTGGCCTTTCAATTTGATTTCTGCAAACCTCGATCAATTTTCAAAGTTTTCGATGGATTTTCCATCCCTAATTTCTATTGCTTCTCTTGGTCTTGGATGGAGCTGACCAGGACTTTAGTTCAAGCTCCCTGCTGAAGCCAGTGGTCCTCGTCAGCATAGTGGTGGGCTAGGTCTCAGAAGTCTGCTAATTGTGTCCTGGTGGCGGTGGCTCCAGTTTTCCCCAGAAATATGTCCAGATCCCATTCTTCTTAGATTTAAAGCAAAGCTGAAATCGTAGTTCCAGCTCAGCAACTCTCTGGTTCAGGCCAGCACAACTCTCACAGGATGTGGAAGTGAAAGTTGGCATGGCTTTGCAGCTTGGTCTAACTAGCTGCATTGTTTTTGGTTGGTTAAACCGCTACAATGTGAACATTCAGTGGTAAACAATGATAAAACAAAATAAAACTCAATGAAATATCACTGGATTCAGAGAGAATTTCAAAACAATAGGAACATGTCTGGTATCACTTTAAAATAATGTCCAGATACAAATCTTTTACAATTGTTAGTTATTTATTAGGATAAAATTATCTAATCATTACTAAATAATTAGATAGTATTTACAATAATAAAGAAATATTTGCTAATCATTTCTTCTGGCCCCTATTCTAAAGTGATGAGCATTAGGGGTTAATCATCTACACTTTGGAGGTAACCCAGTGTGGGATCAAGTGAGCACCTTCACTGACTTCTGTGACGTTTGTGATGTAACAACCTCACCATGGGAAAACGTTAACAACCAATTTGGCTACGTTTAGTCACAATTCTTGGTTAAGTTTAGGATTAGGGTTTGGGATAGTGGTACTGATATTGAGAATCAGATAACACAGTATATTAGAAATACATTTTTTGGAAAACCTATAAATGTCATCACTTTAGAATAGGAGCCGAAAGTGAATGATTAGCAAATGTTTGCTCTTATTAGTAAATAGTATTATATTTACTATGATCCATGTTATGGTAACTAACATTTATAAATGATTTGTATCTGGACATTATTATAAAGTGTAACCCCAACGTGTTGGACAAAGAATTGGCCTGGAGTACATTGTTTTATCGCTGAAGTGATACCAACGCTCTAAACTAAACTAAGCTGTGCTGAAAGACTAAAGAAGGGTGTGAAAGGAGAGGGTGAAAGTGGAGAGGAGCAATGTGTTTGATTTAACAACAGGTGTTTGTGATCAGAAATAATCAGGGCTGACATTGGACTAGAAAGTCACTGGCCAATGAAACGAGTTCTGGACTAGAGAAGGACTAGAGGAAGACTGTAGGAGGACTAGATGAGGACTGCAGGAGGACTGAAGGAGGACTACAGGAGAACTAGAGCAGGACTAAAGGAGGATCAGAGAAGGACTGAAGGAGGACTAGAGGAGAACTGGAGGAGGACTAAAGGAAGACTAGAGGAGGCTGGAGGAGTTCCTGACCTGGGTTCTGCAGCCGGCCCGCACAGCCCTGCAGCTCTGCACCGTCTGCAGACACGTTCTCCAGCACAGCGGTCCCTTTCCTCTGCAGCAGACAGAAGAGCAGCACTTTGACTACATCAACACAAACAGATGAAGTAAACCAGTAATGATCAATGCTTATGTCACACAAATATAGTTCAGCTGTGCTGAAAATCTAGCCCCTTAATGACATGTCAGCCAACCCACTGTTAGCGGCTATACGAGTTAGCTTTTTATCGGACAAAGAAGAAAAAGACGAGCAGAGTGGCTATTATTAGTGAATTACCCTCCCCACCTTCTTCTCACAGAAGGAGCAGGCGACGGTGGTTCGCGGGCTCCCTTCCAGGCCTCCGGTCCCGGGAGGAGCACAACTACTCAAGACTGGGCAAGCAGGAGCAGGTCGCATCCACCCCTAGTGAGGAGAGCTCCGTTGCTCGCGTTCACCACTCTGGACCTATGAGCGAGAGGGGGCGACATAATAGTGAGGCTGGAGTACGAGCTAGCTGAGTCGAATCTTTGGATGAGGTGCCCAGCCTGTCCACGATGCTTTGCATACAGGGCATAATGCTGGCTGCCTGGTTGCGAGGGGTTTGTCTCAGTCACGTGTGGCGTACTTGAAAATGGAAGCCATCGGTGGACATAGCACTGGAGGTTTACGACCAGAGCGATGCCCTCACAGAGGTGAAGTCGTCCGCCAATAATGCAGGTCGAGGTTGACCTTTCTGGCTGCTACCTCAAACAGCTCTAGCAGCAAGTCTACCGGGTAGCATTGGTTAGGAACTTCATCAGTGGCGAAAATGGGGGCAACGTCCTCCTCATCGTAGTTCGCCCAGTCCTTCCTCTGGTAGGCAGACTTGACGACCAGCTGAGAGGCCAGTAGTGGGCCCGAGTCCAGATCCAGCTCTGGATACGGCGACACTGGACCCTGGCCAGGATGCTTGGGGGAGACAGTCTTTTGTCTCTTTCTCCTCCCTGGAGAAATTTTCCATGAAATGGTGCCAACTGGGGCAGAGGAAGCAGCGAAGATGGCAGTCCTCAGAGTGGAGTTGAGGCCCGCGGCCATTGCAGGCGAAGAATCTTCGAGCGGAGACCATTTTGGGACAATAAGTTCAACGTTGGAAGTAGAATTCTCAGGTGCTGAAGGAAAAGAGGGCTTTCTCAGGGCTGCACAGCTATATGTACAGGGTCCAGGAGTGGACCACTCACAAGAATGGAGCAGGTGGATATTTTTTTCTCTGGCTGGGCAGGGCTTAGGGGTGGACTAGCCAAAAGCGAAGAGGTCATGTGATCATAATCATGTGTTTTTACATATAATTTGTGTCTCACACATGCTGTTTGTTGTGGATCACGTCACTGTTCACTTCCTGGATTTGTTTCAACAAGGAAAAACAAACAAACCTCTTCAGGGCTCAATTCAACAGAACCGAGACTGACCTCTCCAACCAAACCAGATTTTGACATTTTGGACCAGATCAGAGTTTGTTTACGCGTTCACAATTACCCATCGAACTGAATTACTCAGTGCAGTTGTTTGTTTGGTTTAAAAAACATCCTGTACATACAAACTTCTTCAATCTTTTCTATGAGTTTTATCCATCAGTTTAAAACAAAAATCCTTTAGATCAGACAGTTGTGATGTTACAGAAAATGTTAAAGACTTACATATCAGAGAATATTTCACCAGAGGAACTTGTTGTTTAAAAGACCATGATTGTCTAATGCTAACGCTAACAGGAAGTGATCGTAAGCATAGACATTAAATTAGTAGACGCGCAATCAGTGTCTCTGTTCTGTTGCTACAACACGAACAGCGCGACGCCATATTCCTCCGGTAGAGGTGATGACGCAATCAATTGAAGTCAATGGCAGGAGCTGCACTTTTATGGATAAAACGAGCTTAAACACGCAATTACATCAAAACCATGAGCAAAACGGACTGATTTATGTCTTATGAAGTTTCTTAAACAACTTTGGAGATGTGAAATTGTATTTCTCAAACTACTATATTCTTAGACTGGAAATGCTCCATCACTCACCGATGTGACAGACGCTCCTCCACAGAGAAGTGAAGCTATAACTTTGTTTGGTGTTATTTATGTAATTTGTCTACTTTTCTCACTACTAACATGTAAAAGCGGACGTTTGGTGATCACTGGAGTCTTAAAAGATGCATAAGTTTGCTAGTCGTTAGCAGTTTTATACACACATTTTACCTACAACAAAAAACTAAACGGTTTGTAAACTCAACAATAATTTGTAACAAGGCTCTGACATTTGCTACATGTGGTCAGTTGTACCACTGAATCTCTGATCCAGAATCAAGGCTCGGTAATTGCTGAAGTATAGGCAGCCCTAATAATTTAGGTCTTAAGAAGAGAATGAACTCGCAGCGGAAACCGACAAATAGGTCCTATAGGTGTATTCAAGGCTAATTATATTGTGTTACCTAGACTTCTGCCCGAGTGAGGAAACACCTGGGCATTCTGATTTGCAGTGCTCACACAAGGCCAAAGGGACGATGTGTTTTGGGCCACTGACTCTTTATTAGAGAAAGACATGGTTAGTTTTAACGCATGAGTGTTTTGAGAGAGATACGAGCTTCTGCAGGTGATCCATGGTGTTGTGACAAAATGCAGCATTGTCTGGCCAAATGATATTTTAGTTTTAAGATTGTCATCTCTGTTTTAAGAAATGAGCCAAACCAACGGAGAAAAACTGTAATATGGCCCAGTATGAGACACTGTTGGAACAGGATGAAAGTGACTGTAGTAGTTTGATGTTTTGTCACAGTGTCCTCACCTGCACGTGCTGGACTATCTGCTCCACACACCACTGGCCCACACTCTGGTATTTGAGGGCCGCCTGTGGCCCACGGCCCTCGCTCAGCTGTTGCACCAGACACAGAAGCATCATGGGAACGGCCATGCTGCTGGAGGGAGTGTCCCCCGGGAGCTGAGGACGTCCCAGGCCTGACGGATCCTTCTGTACCCAGTGAACCAGCTGCTCCATCATCTGCTCTGCCTCCACCTGCAACACACACACAGGGGCCCGTCAGAGAGAGAGGGGACTGTCAGAGGGAGAGAGGGGCCCGTCAGGAGAGAGAGGGGGCCCGTCAGGGAGAGGCAAGAGAGAAGGGGCCGTCAGAGAGAGAGGGGCTGTCAGAGAGAGAGGGCCTGTCAGATAGAGAGTACATTTACTCCTCAGGTGAGCCTCATTTGCAGATCTTCATGGTCTCTCTAAAACGAGGTCCTCCATCGTGACCTCCCCACATACAGTGATGCAGATGACAGTAGTTGGTCACTGCTCACCTGCATGTGTTTGTCATCAGTGACTCGGCTCAGTTCGTCCAGGGCCAGGATGTAGAAGCACTCGCTGAAGATGGTTCTCTGGATCTTCACAGCTCGTCCGTCTCTGGTCAGACAGAAGGCGCACTTCCAGGGCCAAAGCTGCCACCTACACGAGCGTGTTTTCTCAGGAACACTCCACCTGCAACACATAAGAACGATGTTACACACTGAGACTAGGGATGCACCCGTCTGATACTGGATCGGATATCAGTGTCGATTCATGAAATTTTGCTGGATCGGATATCGGGTCCATGATATTATGATATTGGTTCAGTCGATATCATGTGCCTTTAATTGGGCATAATGAAACAAGATCAAGAACGTTTCATATTATTGGACATTTTATTCAGATTAAGTTTTTAAGTTGTGGCTTGTACTATAAATAACAGTTACATAACACTATATGACAACATGTCATATAGTGAAAAAAAAAGCAATTTCAGTCCTTACACTGGTAATGGTTGGTATCAGTAAATACTTAGAGTCAAAGTATCTGAATTGGTATTGGAACTGAAAAAGCTGAATCGGTGCGTCACTAACTGAAACAAGACCAGACTGTTCTGCTGCTTGGTCTCATCCTCTTTCCAAGCTCGGGTCCTCTACCAGACCCAGGGAGCTTGAGGGTTCACCACCACGGCTTCCTCTGCTCTTTATCCACCACCACGATGTCTGGTTGGTTCATTACCGTTCTGTCTGTCTGTATGTGGAAGTCCCACAGGATCTTGGCTCGGTCATTCTCTACCACCTTGGGAGGTGTTTCCCACTTAGATCTTGGGGTTTCCAGTCCGTACTCCGCACAGATGTTCTGTATACTATGCCAGCCACTTGGTTGTGGCGTTGCATGTACGCTTTCCCTGCCAGCATCTTACACCTGCAGTTATGTGCTGGACCGTCTCAGGGGCCTCTTTGCACAACCTACACCCAGTGCCAGCTCTAGCCCTGTTGGCGCTCTAGGTGAGATTTCAAATCGCAATATAAATTGTTCAATGCAATTTCCTGTATTTTGGTGAGTTTTAGATGTGATGATCTTATTGTGTGATGTCATTTTACTGATTAAAAGACATGAGGCAGTTATATAAACAAAATTGCAAATAGGGCCCACCCATAGAGTCCAGATTTAGGGGGCCCAGCCCCAGATGCCTTTAGCTCCGCCCCTGTAAAACTGGGCTTTAGGAGCGTCAGGCAGACTGACTCGACCTGACAGGACTGTCCTGAGTGATCAGAGCAGAGAAAACACGGGAGCTGCTGCTTTTGTAAGGTTAGTATCTGTTTTATGTCACATTCAGGCAAAAGTAAAAGCTGTAAAAACTCCTTCAAACATTTCCGCGGTGCGCCGTTTTGTGCGATTTTTCGCTGTATTTACACACGTTATCTTTCACTGTACATTTTGGGCCTTTTCTCCGTTAATTTAAGGCGGATTTGCACAAAATAAGGATCAATATGGAGCTCTAGTTTCACAGAACATCACTGCGAGTTTGAAATGCTTCTCAAAAAACAATCTGTCTGTTAAATACTTCTGCTTTGACCAGTGACGTGCGGTGAGATTTCCAACTGGTGAGGCACTGTGAAGCACACAGGTCTAGTTGCTTATTTTCACTTCAAGATGCCTTTTATTCACTTTGCAGACGCGTATATCAAATAGGGGCTTAGAATCTCATGTGACTATTTTATCTCTACATGCAAAATTAAAGATGAGAAAAAAAATATATTGACGCGAGTTTCGATCCCCAAACCCTTCGCACCGCGGCTCGCCTGCTCATCCATCTGAGCTAAACGACTGATGACGTCATTGCAGTGCGGGAGACCACTGTTCAACAGTTGGGGACAGATTATTACGGTTTTTTAGACCTTTGCTGTTAAATATTTGCTCGTGATGATTTATATAGTTGCTTAAGGCTTTGTTTAACCGCACTGTGAAGTTTAACACCGACACATTTAAACGTGGAATCGTATTTTGGCCGTAGAAAGCCGCCAGATTTCCCTCGTAAGCAGAGCTGGAGCGTTACGGGCTGAGGCAGCTTTTGATTTGCCTCATCTGGGCTTTGTACTAACTCCGTTTATTGTCAAATTAAGTCACTAAAAGCGCTCACGTTTGCATAATATTCTCTTTCTTGACAATTAGAAGACAAAGCACTCGAAAAAAGTACATCTACAAACACATTTTATCACTTTTAGTGGAGAAACAGTGAGTGAACGCGCTGCATGAACGCGTCCTGTTCATTGTGTATGTGTCTGTGCAGGTCTGAGTGAGGCGAGCCTCAGCGCTGTAGACCTGCGTTATATCGGCAAGTCCTGGAGATTTTGCGGTTTTAAACCACAAAACTCAGTGGAAATCACAAGAAATCAACTAAATATGACAAATACGAAACATTTTACATGCAAAAAATATAATATTTAGTCTTATTGACATCAAGTATTTTTTTTCCCCATTTGGACTGGTGAGGCACTGCCTCACCTGCCTCCCCTGACCGCACGTCGCTGGCTTTGACGCTGCACTGACAGTCGGATGCAGCTTCCCGAGGGAGGGAGAGAAAGAAAGAGAGCGTGTGAATAAGCCAAAGAGCCTCGAACCAACCAAGAGGCACATGCAGCTCAGAAGCCTCAGGGCTGATCACCCCTGGCTTAGCATGATAGTGTCTCCAAACTGTATCCAGGGTCTTTGATTTTATTTGCGTTAGTGCTGTGAATGCAATTACACATCCGTCACCCTTTGAGCTCAGCATCTCGGAGGCATCGGCCGGCGCTCCTCCTCACTTTGTGCCCTTAGCATTTCCCTTTACTGCCTAATGTGCCTATATAACAAGTCGGCTCTGCAACACCTTGGGTCTTGTCTGGTGTGGTAGTGTGCAAGTGTGGGCCAAACCTAAACCATTAATGGGCCAGATTTGGGCCACTTTTGATTTGTCCGGACTTTTCCCGGTTGACATACAGTACGTCATTGATTTGGTGTAGATGTGGCCCTGATGCAGCAAGCGGGTATGGACCACATAATCGCCGGTAGGGTTGTCAAAAAAATCGATTCCCGATATTAATCGATACTAAAACTGGTATCGATACTCGATACTCGTTTGAACAAGTATCGATCTTTCTTTAAACTTCCGCATGGCAGCTCCATCATAGGAGAGCTGCGCCAGGTCGTTTCAGCCAGCGCAGCAGAAAGAGGATTTGGCCCAGAGAGCTGCTCTTTACACACTTACACAGCAAAGTGTGAGCTCTCTGTCAGTCTTTAAATTATGTTTCTAGTCTTTAAGATCGCGGAGAAACGTCTGGTCAAGTCCTTAAAAACATATTCGTGTTTAGTTTGAAGTTACCCGTAACCTCGCGGTGAACACCCGCGGTAAATAATCTGACAACAAACGTCATGTCTTTACCTCCAAACTGTCACTAATTGTGCTTTTAATCATTATAATTTAATTTAGTTTATCACAAGTCGAGGCAGAAAGGCAGTCCCCTGCGCTTTCACTGCACATGCTAAGCCCCGCCCCCTTCCCTTTCACGCGCTAAGCCCAGGAACTATTTCCTCTTAAAGCCCATATGACAGATTAACACATTTTTCTAATTTTGACGTAGTTTGGTGTGTTAGTCTTTGTGGTAAATATTGATCATAGTTTTACAGTTAAGTTGCAATTTATGAAGAAACGGACAAACAAAAGGTAAAAATGAGAGGAAGTAATGTGAGTTCTATAACAGAATCCTCCACATGTGTCATCACAAAGACTTTATACACACAATGAACACTTTTCACTGGGAGTTTAAGCAATAATTTAACACAGTTAAAGTCTTATAAGTTATAATGCTTTGTCACGTTGTCACTTCTGGGTTAGTTACTGTATGTTGATTTTGGCCCAGATTTACAATGTGGTTACTAGGTAACATTTGTAGATTCCCCTCCGCTTATGTCATATTTACTGGACAAAAGACAAGAATAAACTTCCTGAAAGCAACCAAAATGGGTAAAAACAAGCTAAATGTTTAGTCAAATCTTAATCATAATCATGTTTGCTATATTTTACCAAAAATGTACTCCAACCTGTCATACACACTTTAACCATTAGAAATGAATAATGAAAGATCAAATACAGCATACAGTATATAGTCCATATAAACTGTATAAACAGCAAATGTGTCTGATAATGGAACAGAAGTCTTAATGTGAAGGTTCGTGAATCAAGTTAATAATAAACTAATACTCCATTAAAATTATTTTATTTTATTAATGACAAAAAAAAAATAATTAAATAAAATGTTATCATAATAACAAATCGAAAGGTATCGAAATCGGTATCGAGTATCAAGTATCAGGTTTTTTCAAGTATCGAATCGAGTTTGAAATGTTAGTATCGTGACAACACTAATCGCCGGACATACAAGTAACCCTAGTCAGAGGGGTTACATGCAAAGAATGTGGAGTGAATGGCTAGTGCGAAACCCACATTCAAGACTGACAGCTAAACAGCTAGTAGCTCAGTGTTCCAACATCCACAAACGCAACTGCTATCACAACTTCAGATTGAGGAGGTACAACACAAATACAAATGCTGCGACAAGGGGGTCAGAGGGAGATTTCATCATCTCCCCAACCAGAGATTAGGTACGAAGCCCCAATGAGAGCGATTACGCTGAGCGAGGCAGCGACTGACCTGAAAGATACAATCATGGCGAGAATGAGCTCCAGGCAACCCCGACGCCAGTTACAACGGCTAAGTGAAGTACCATCTAAGGGTCTCATACAGTAGAAGATGTAATTGAATAGGGCAATAATTAGATAAATGCATAATTATTGCCCTTTGAGAAGCAATCTGTCTATGGAAAAGTAAAAAAAAAAAAGAAGAAGAAGCTTATTATTATTTGCAATATAAAAAGAAAAATAACAAACATAAGAAACATTGAGAAAGCTTAGTTTTATACATTTGGATGAACTAAAAGGACAGATTTTTACTGTTGTTTGGCTGTGATCATTGGAATGGGGAATAACTGCTAAACTGTGACCTACTGTCTCAGAATGATCACAATATTCTGCACCTTTTCCAACAGTCTTGGGATGATGTGTTTTTACCCTGCAGTTCTGTGGTCTTTTCCTGGATGACTTCTTCAGATAATTCATAAAAGCTTTTGGTGACTCATTTATTCTTGAGTCTTTAGATCTCAACATGATGTCTAGCCTTTGAGAATCTTCTGGTCTAATTCTCTTTGTCAGACTGGTCCTACTTTAACTGATTTCTTCACTGAAGAAAGGTGTGGCAGTATCAGGCCTGTTTATGGCTTCATAATAACAAAACAATCTTTAGAAAGGAATTAATATTATCTCACAGACAAAACTCCAGCTGTGTTTGTGATGACAAAGCCATGTCAGAACAGGATCAAACCCACTAAACATATTGAGAGTACTTTCAACCTGCTTTGGCGGCTTGCAGAATGTCGTCTCGGTGGAAGCGCGGAACAGTCTGGTACAGGCGACAGTACATCCACACCTGAGGAACACAACGTCAGTCACACAGCCCAGAAACAGGCCTCATGAGTGGGTAGACTCTGCTGCAGCGTCCTCTACCTGTCTGCCCTGGAGCCACACGTACTTCAGCTGGTCGTACACCTGCCCATCTCTGCTCAGACACGTGAAGAAGCCCCTGTACAAACACACACAAGAGTGAGTCATAGCTGAAGCAACCAATCACAAGCAACTATCACCTTCTGTTACACTCAGATGTGATACCTGACAAGTACATGTTTGAATGATGTTTCCTCATCAGACACAGAGCAGGTTGTGTTTGATTCATTCACACAAATCTAACTAATCAGTTTAGAACTTTGCTCAACTTACTGTTCTTTTCAACATGTTCAAACAAATGTATTTTTAATTAGGTTACATGTTTGGTTTTTTTTTTTTTTTTTTTTTTTTTTTTTTTTTTAACAACAGCTATTTTTCAACCAAATTAAATAGAAATGTCAAACTTGTCAAAACCGGTTCTATGCACGTTAAATGTAAAACCACCGCTTAACAACATTATAAACGGAGATGTATTGGATCAGATTCATCCAACTTTACAATGACTGATGTTGAGTGACCGCGTCTCATAATGAGGTAGAAGATCACTAACAGTAATTTAGTAGAATATGTGTTCTTTAGGTCAGTGTATTTACCCGTGTTCAGTGTCGTGGGAGTGTTTGAGCCAGAAGTCCACAGTCCGGTCCAGCTCCCGGCGAATAGTTTGTCTGATCTGCTCCAGCCTCTGCACTGACATGGTTCTTTCTGCTGAACATGAGGAGGAACCATCAGTCATATCACAATACTAACGATGGTTTGTCTGATCTGCTCCAGCCTCTGCACAGACATGGTTCTATGTCCTATGTGCTACGCCCTCTACGGGCTTCGCTATTGGCTAACACTAGAGGCAGCGCCTCGCACCTGAAGATCAAACAATGTACCGCTCCAATCATGGGGACGTGGTTCATCCACTGGCCGTATATAAGGCCCTGTCCACTATCGCTCGCCCTTCTTTTCACTCAGCACTTGAAGATCTCTTAGCATGTTCCTTAGAACAATTTTACTTCTCTACAATCAAGATTTGGATTCGCCGTACTCACTAGCTCCAAGATTGTCACCCTCCGGTGTCGAGCACCGTGGGTACGGCAGATGTGAGACATTCCTCTCCCCGAGGACCGACACGACGTCTGTTCCTCTGCCTCGTTTCGGCGGCACACCGCTTAGGACTGCCCTGCCTGCCTCTCACTTCCCAGGGAGAAGCAAGAGCAGCGCCATGGCTTCATGAGCCCCGAATCCACGGAGCATCTCGGTCCGGACCCGGAGATGTCCGAGGGGAAAGCGGTGTCTCCGGTCCGTGCTGCAGACTCGCCGAGCAAGACTCCAGCGCCTCCTTCCCTCCGCATTGTCCTCCAGAAGGAAGACATGGCGTCTCTTCTCCGTCGTGGCGCCTCCGCTGCTGCTAACACCCTGCGCTAGCATTTTGCTGTGTGCAGGACCGGTGCATCAAGTGTGGGGTTCCATCCATCCAGGACGGGATCAGGATGTCTCTGCTTCCCTCTTCCTCGCTCTGGCCCGACGGTAAGCCTCTACTCCAGCCTGAGACGGCCTGACGGCGGTGTCGTTTGATCGCTGCTATGCTAATGCTACACAGGCCGTAGCATTAGCTAGCAACTAGCGTTAACTAACACAGGACGGGATCAGTTTGTCTCTGCTTCCCTCTTCCTCGCTCTGACCTGGCAGTAAGCCTCTACTCCAGCCCGAGACAGGCTGACGACTGTGTTGTGTGACAGCTGCTATGCTAATGCTACACAGGCCGTAGCATTAGCTAGCAACTAGCGCAGGCCTAGTTAGCTGCGGACCACGCTGGCTGTTTTCCTCTGCATGTCACAAGCCTTCGCCATAGGCGTAGGTCTATGTGTGCGGCACAGGTGGGCGGCAGACACCTCTGGCTGGGTCTGTCTTCCCTAGAACCATGAGAAAAGCTGCTGCTCTCTCGCTGCCCGCTGCCTCGCTCTTCTGCTCGGGACAGAAAGCGGAGGAGCCGCTCTTCCCTTGCGGCTGCGGCGTTCTGTTCCTCGGACAACACCTCCCACAGATAAGGAGCGCGAGACCGAAGCGGCACGCTTCTTCTTCCTCTGGAGCCTGTTAGAGAGAGGAGAAGCTTTTTATGTTCTTATTTAGAGCTACCTCTCCCCATGCTACAGACACGCACTGGCAGCGTTTCTGCTATGCTGTTCGTCATGGAAAGGGCAGAGGTTGACGCTTGACTGTGACCCCCCCACTCTCGCCCAGGGAAGAAGACGTAGGTGAGAACCACGTACTTCACCACCGCCGCTGTTGTGAGGGCGGAGTTTCCAGCAGCTCAGATAGCTGTCCATGGTAAGGACAGTTTTTACCACCGCTGCTGCTCTGGTAGCAGGGCGCCGTGTTCTGCCCTATCTGCTCTTAGAAAGCATGTGAGAAGAAGACAGGCTTCTGTACATCATCTTCATTTACTCACACTTTTTATGTAGATGTTTTTCCCCGCTCCTCGCTCTGCTTTGAGGATGCGAATGTGTGTAGTGCAGGACCGTATAGGGCGCGCTCTGATACCGCTCCCTCTCACAGGGTCACACATGCACGAGCAGCGGAGTTCCCATCCACGTCTCCGCTCCCTGGCTTCCTGGCTGCGGACGGTCCCCCAGCTGCCATTGCAGTTGGAGTTACATGCCAAACGCCTTCTTGCGCTGTCTCGGGGGCGCAGGGGGCGTGTGCAGGCTTGTAGGGGTCGCGCATCGACGTGCTTCCCCTCGTGCTTTGGAGGAGAGTCTACAGTCTTAGATCCTCTCCTCTTATGGTTAGTGTAGTGCCGCGGCAACAGACGCCCGCTCGCCCCTTCCAGCATTAGGAGCATGGGCAAGTCTGTGAGCGCTCGGCCTCTGCCCGGAGCTTGACAGCAGCTCGGCGGAATGCTTGTCTATCTCCACATTCCCTAGGGGAGGCGCAGACTGCGCGGGTGCGACGTTAGGATCTGCGCATCTCCTCCTTTCTGTTACGTGGCGCAGGAGTGGAGGTGCTGGCAGATAGAGCAGAGAAATCTTAGTTACTTACGTAACTGTAGTTCTATGAGTGTGGCATAGCCCTCTACGGGCTTCGCTATTGGCCTTTATCTACATGGAAGGCCGACATAGAACGGTTTCTGCTCCCCGTACTTCTTGGTTTCCAAGAAAAGCAGCGGCATTCGGCTCTTTTTGGATCTGCATGTCCTCTACGGATGCATAGCCTAGAGGCCGTTTCACATGCTGACCACACAACACCTGTTAAGTGTGTCAGTCAGGGCGATTGAATGACTTTGTAAACCTCATGGATGCTTGCTTCCAGGTTTCCATTGTTTCGGAGCACTGAAGGTTCCACCGCTTCTCCGTGGCTAGGAGATGCAACGAATATTGCCGACTCCCGTTTGGCTGTTCGTTGGCACTTGGAGAAAGTGCATGAAGGCGGTGCTGGCCCTGCTGCGTCGTATTGGAACCAGTCATGGGCTCATCCTGGCCTCCTCCCATCGGGAGGCTCAGGCTCACACGGACGTGGTGCTGGATTATATCTCCAAGCTGGGCTTTGTGGTCAACAGACTGTGTTTGAAGGACGCTAGTCCAGTCCCATCAGGTTCAATTGCTTTTCGGATTGATGGCAGTGGCTCAACCAGTGATACAGCTGGCCTACTGCCCATGAGACGCCTCGGTGGTACTACCGTCTCAGGTTGCACCCGGCGCACGACAGGAGGACATGGCTGAGGCCCCCAATAGGCCACAGGCTCTTGGTTTGGAAGGTGGTTAGGCTAAGGCCTCCCTTCTGCTGTAGTCTCGACTATTCAGGGAGGCCGTGTGCCTTTGACGATTAGGGCCGACAGGCTACGATGGCAGTTGTTTGCCGCATGGTGCACATTGAGGTCGGTGGATCCCCTCTCCTGCACTATTAAGGAGGTCTTGGGTTTTCGTCAGGGTCTCCTGGCCAAAGGCCGATCGGCTTCGACCTTGGGCGTCTTTGCTGTGGCCATCGCTTTTGGCCGCATTGGTTTTTGGTAGTTTCCTGGCTCATAACCATCCTCTCGTTAAGCGCTTCTTACGGGGTGCGCTCAGTCCAAACCCACCCCCCAGAAGCTCTGCCGCCCCTTGGGAACTGCAGGTCTGTTAGAGGGCCTCTCGGGTCCACCTTTCGAGCCCCTGGATCGCGCTGAGCTCAGCTGCTTATCTTTTAAGACGTTTTTGGTGCTCCTCTCTGCCAAGAGGGCGAGGGAATTATGCGTCCTCTCCATCCACCCTTCTTGCATGTCCTTCAGCAGTGATGGAGGCTTGGTGGAGTTATGGCCGAACCAGGCTTTCCAGCCTAGGATGTCCAGGGTCATCGGCTTGGGACAGCGTTGTCATCCCCCACATCCGTCAGCGGAGGGTGAACGGTGTCACCTGTCATGTCCGGTCAGGGCTTTTCGCCGCTTCCTGCACTGCACGGCTGGTTCAGGTATTCTGACAAATTATTTGTGGGTTTTGGTGTGAAGGATCGAGGCACTGCTCTCTCTTCGCAGCGCTTAGCCCACTGGGTGTGCAGGCGGTTCACATGACTGACGAGGCAGAGGGGCGTTCCCCTCCTGCACTCATCAGAGCTTGTTTTACCTGGTGTGTGGCCACCTCTACAGCTATGCTTAGAGGGGTGCCCCTCGAGGAGATCTGTCTGGCAACCTCCTGGTCCTCCTCGTCGATGTTTGTGCAGTCATATCTTTGGATGTGACGATTCGGTCGGTGACTTATTTGGTCCTCTCTCGCGGGCCGCATGAGTCGACATGAGGGATGGCCAAAGGACTTTCCTCTTCGTTGGCGATGTGCCTCAGGCGCATTTTGGAGAGGCGGCCTGCGCATTGCTTCCAGTCTCAGCGTCTTCTTCTGGAGTTTTTTGCCTGGGTGTTCTTGGCGCTCTTGGGAGAGGCGGCCTGTTCACCTTCGTTCGTACTCCTGGATACTTTTGTGGTGGTGTCCTGGTGCTCTTGGGAAAGGCGACCAGTTCATCAATGCATTAGCACTCCTTCTGGATGCTTTTCTTGTGGTGGCTTGGCGCTCTTGGGAGAGGCAGCCTTTCATCACCTTTGTTTCCTTTTCATGCGGGTGGTTGCGGCAGGTCCAGGCAGGAATGTGTGCCTTTCTCTCCATCCGGTCTCAACCTCGCCCGCTGCCTCTCTGTACTTGGTACAAAGTAGGTTTGCGGGTGCGCTCCAATCATGTATGCCTGAGAGTACATTGATCCTACGGCCTTCGCGTAGGGTATGCCAATAGCGAAGCCCGTAGAGGGAGTAGCACATACGACATAGAAATCTTAATTACCTAATGTAACTGTAGTTCTATGAGTATGTGCGTAGCCCTCTACCTGCAGGCCCAGCAGGCATGTCTTCCACTGTGCTAGAGTTCAAGAAGGGCGAGCGATAGTGGACAGGGCCTTATATACGACCAGTGGGGGAACCACGTCCCCATGATTGGAGCGGTACATTGTTTGATCTTCAGGTGCGAGGCACTGCCTCGATGTTAGCCAATAGCGAAGCCCGTAGAGGGCTACGCACATACTCATAGAACTACTGTTACATTAGGTAACTAAGATTTCTTTCTGCTGAACATGAGGAGGAACCATCGGACTAGTTATGTCACATTTCAGTAACACCTTAATACTTGATACTACCTTCGATACTACAGTACTCTTCGGTATAAAAGATACCACCACAAACAAAGGCCATTAAAAACAAAACAAAATGAAAAGTAAGTCAATACTGTTGGAGACACATATCAACAAATACAAATTTTAGACTTTTTTTTTTCTCTGGAACAATCTTTTTGGGGCTAAAACTGCTGCAAAATGAGCTATTATTTGTCCTTTCTGTTTGTTTCCGTTGAAAAATTGCTATTGTCACATATTGGTGAAAAACACATGTATCTCCACTAAGAATCCTCTAAACATGGTTTCACTTTCAATGTTAAGTTATGAAGCTGACTTTTCACTTCCAGAAACTTTTCAGAAAAAGCCAAGCCAGAATATGGTAAAAAAAAATAGCCCCAATAACAGTGTTTGTACTGATTAGAAATTATTTTTGATACTTTTGAGAACCGCACTAGAAATAGACCACTCAATTTGAAAAACTCAATGTTAATAATTGTATTTGCAACAGTTTTTCAAATATAATTTCACACATTTAGTACATTTTCAGTGCTGTGTGTCTCTCTGACCCATATTTTTGTGGATAGTGCACTAAAGAGCTGTCCTCACATGACATCCGAAAATCTTGTGCAAAAGTGCTGACTCTTCTTTTTCTGTTTCTGGATTGAAAAGTCACATGTTTAGGTGATAAAAGACATTATGACTCCTCAGGGCTGGAGGCAGCGGTCTGACTCCTCATAATTATAACTATAATTCCCCACCTCAATAAATCTTGGATGTGTGTCACAGTTTTAATCTTAAAATAGTAGTCACCATAGCTTAGCTTCAAAGAAAGGAAACAACACTGTTTGAAGCTTCTGGCTGTAGACCTGTACAGGAGTCCCCTCGTCCTGTGACCTGTACCAGGAGTCCCTCGTCCTGTGACCTGTACCAGGAGTCCCTCCTCATGTGACCTGCACCAGGAGTCCCCTCCTCATGTGACCTGTACCAGGAGTCCCCTCGTCATGTGACCTGTACCTGGAGTCCCCTCCTCATGTGACCTGTACCAGGAGTCCCCTCGTCATGTGACCTGTACCAGGAGTCCCCTCGTCATGTGACCTGTACCTGGAGTCCCCTCGTCATGTGACCTGTACCTGGAGTCCCCTCGTCATGTGACCTGTACCAGGAGTCCCTCCTCATGTGACTGTACCAGGAGTCCCTCGTCATGTGACCTGTACCAGGAGTCCCCTCCTCATGTGATCTGTACCAGGAGTCCCCTCCTCATGTGACCTGTACCAGGAGTCCCCTCCTCATGTGACCTGTACCAGGAGTCCCCTCCTCATGTGACCTGTACCAGGAGTCCCCTCCTCATGTGACCTGTACCAGGAGTCCCTCCTCATGTGACCTGTACCAGGAGTCCCCTCCTCATGTGACCTGTACCTGGAGTCCCCTCCTCATGTGACCTGTACCAGGAGTCCCCTCGTCATGTGACCTGTACCAGGAGTCCCCTCGTCATGTGACCTGTACCAGGAGTCCCCTCGTCATGTGACCTGTACCAGGAGTCCTCTCCTCATGTGACCTGTACCAGGAGTCCCCTCGTCACGTGACCTGTACCAGGAGTCCCCTCCTCATGTGACCTGTACCAGGAGTCCCCTCCTCACGTGACCTGTACCAGGAGTCCCCTCGTCAAGTGACCTGTACCAGGAGTCCCCTCCTCATGTGACCTGTACCAGGAGTCTGCATTTTAATCGTAATAATACTGTGACATTTTAGATTAAGGCCTGATCTTTATTCATTTATAGCTTAGCTTTCTATGCTAAGCCCCAAACCCTGTCTTACCCCCGCAATCCACCTGACTCTGCACAGATCTGTCCTCCTGCTCTGAGGCAGAGTCACTCGCACAAACGAAGCCATCGTCAGTCCCGCTCAAACCCGCAGCATTTGGGTTGCGTTGGACAGAAGGATTCAGGTTTTGTGTCACTAGGACATGATTGTTCATCTGCTTTGTTGTATATGTAATAAAATATTAAGGAAGCAGAGGTGCTTCTACGCAGACAGCTGTAGAAAAGTGCAGCTGAAACAGTGTATGAAATGGTCCAAACCTGCACATAGTTCCAACAGGAACTGCACTTTAAATAAGGATCTTTACGTTTTGGACAGTTTTAGTGGCAGATAATCATTTTGTATTTATACAATGTTTTGTGTTTTACAAGATGTCAAAAGCACTGTCTCCTGCTCAACTCTCTCTTTTCCTCAGTCATTCTCTTCTTTCCTTTAATCCACAGTGCAAGGGCCACTTAGCCGATTGTTCTCATGTCACACGTTTAGGGCCCAGACACACTTAAAACTTTATTTGTGACTCACCAATAACGTTGAAGCAAACAAAGAGGAGCCTGGATGTTTATTGTTGCTGTGTGGATGTCTTCTACTTCAATGTGTAACAAACACAGTACAAGACACCAGAGGGACTGAAGTGAGCAGGTTGCCATGGTAATGAGTTCATTACTGTCGCTAATCAGGCCTAAACGGTTATATTTTTTATCTTCACCTTTATCCAAACCTTTTTCCTAACCTTACTCGTTCTCCTAAACTTAACCACTGTCCCTCCGGACGCGAATATTGACTCGAGCATTTACCAATACTGCCCCAAGGACAGTTCTTACAAATGTTATGTTGTGTAAATAAAAACTTTGTGTCAGTTCATCATTTTCATGCAAAACTGTAAAAGTTATTGGTTGTCAGAGAAACTAACACTGGATTTCTGCAGACAGACACTAGAGAAAAAAATAGGATAAAGTGGATAAAAAGTGTAACTTGATCGATAAAAAGTAGCATAGTAAAGCAGCAGATAGTCACGTGACGATAGACTCCTGGTACAGGTCACGTGACGAGGGGACTCCAGGTACAGGTCACGTGACGAGGGGACTCCTGGTACAGGTCACGTGACGAGGGGACTCCAGGTACAGGTCACGTGACGAGGGACTCCTGGTACAGGTCACGTGACGAGGGGACTCCTGGTACAGGTCACGTGACGAGGGGACTCCAGGTACAGGTCACGTGACGAGGGGACTCTGGTGCAGGTCACGTGACAAGGGACTCAGGTACAGGTCACGTGACGAGGGACTCCTGGTACAGGTCACGTGACGAGGGGACTCCTGGTACAGGTCACGTGACGAGGGGACTCCTGGTTCACTTTAAGCTTTGTACAGATTTCTTCAACTCGACAGATGAAGAGACATGTGAGTGTGGTCCTCAGACTGCGGCCTCCGGCTGTGCAGACTCACACCGGACACGAGACTACGTACAAGATATAAACTTAAATCTGTCGCAATGTCTTTGCAGAAGGATCGATAGAAGCAATTCAACAGTTGGTTAAAAAACAAAACAAAAAAACAACAATAACCACTGGATGACTTGACTTGTTGATCTGGATATTTCTTACTTTGATGATTTGTTTAATAAAGACTATTTCGCTGAGTTTATATTTCTTTGGTCAAAGTAAACCTCGTTTATTTCTGCTCTAAACTGCTCTAGCCTTGCTCGGGCTTTAGTCCCGGTCTAAGTCCCGGTTTTTGGTGTAATGTCCGTGCACAACTCACCCGGTGCTCGCCTCTCTCTCTCAGCCCGAAAAGTCGCTCGTGTCTCGGTGACTAAAGCGCTCCTGTCCGCTCCTGCTTTGTGCCGTGTGTTGACTGAAGAGTGTCACGTGCAGAGGAACAGAGAGCGCGCGCGCGCGTCCGGACGCATCTGCCGCGGGAGCGCGCTTGGACAGAATAAACTCTGTGTTTGGCTGTTTCTCCTCCGCAGAGGAAAACACCAGACTCTTTACATGATTAGAGTGAACGGAGTGTTTTGAAGGAAGCATCGGCGTGTCTGATAGGCTGCGTTCACGTCGCATGTGATGATGTCATAATCACATAATCATCAATCATTGTATATATATTATATATATATATATATATATATGAATCTGCTAATATTAGTACAGTTACACATTATTGCCATTCACTAATATTCTTCCTGTTACACTCTGCAGCTAATCTTTAGACTTTAGCTGCTCCTCTATACATACATTATGCATACAAGCTATAACAGCAATACCAACAATAACAATAGGCCTATAATTAGGGATGTCAAATTAGTGCATTATTATTAATTACAGACATATTAATCGAGTATTGTTTTTTTAATCGCATTAATCTATTTTGAAATCTAAGTTCATTGTTTCCATATACGAGTTACAAAGTGGACATAAGGGTTGTTCAACTTGACAACTTAGCAACCAAAGACGTACTAAAGTCTCATTTTTTATAATATATTAATATTCACCATCTGCAACAATAATGTAATGAATTAAATTGGATAAAACAAAACAAAAACACTTAAGTTGAGTGTTTTTCTCAGCAATTTTAGGTGAGATTAAAAGTAGATTAATTAGATTAATTAATTACAAATCATAATTAATGAATCTCTTCAAATTTTTAATCGCTTGACAGCACTAAATATAACATTTATTATTCTTATTATCATCATCAGTGTCTTAACAAACCAACATATACTTTCAAAATATATAAATTAGATATGTGTGGCCAGTGGGGTTTTCTTTACACTTGAGGATACTGTAGTATTAAAGTTCACACACGGAAAAAAGAAACTCAACACTCAGTTTTTCGAGTCTTGGGGGGCTAGAATAATAGTATTTTTGAGATCCGCCTGTTTCATATGAACCCTACATCCATTTCTAATCTTCAGGCCAACTCTTGTGGCGTTTACACATTTTCAGTCCAATAGCACAATCACACAATAGAGCAACCCCCAAACCAAAAGAGACAGAGTTTCATCAGACTGTCAATAGTTCACTGGACAGAGGTGATCCAGCCTCATGGATCGGCAGTAGTGTCTGAGTTGATCCATTCTTCCACCAGTGCCGCCCTCAGCTGCTGCTGAGGATGTTCACACTGAGCAGATCCAGACATTTTCAATGGGACCATTGGGACCATGTCTGCAACGTCCACGACGTCGTGAGTGCACAATTCAACCCGAGCTCGGTGATGTTGGGGGATTAGCACTGATCCAACATATGGCCGATATGGTGGAATACCATCATCACCGTGGAGGCGATTACGGATGGTTCTGGCCATAGACGCCGATTTATGCCAAAAATAATGGGCATACGCACGCGCGCCACGTGCATGTGCATAATGTGCATGTGCGTCATTTGCACGTGTCTCTTCTTTCGCGTATTCATTTGTTTCTTTTCTTCTGGCTCACACTGGCGCATTCTTTTCCCAGTGAACAGAATCCATTCATTGAACCCCGGGTCTGTCCTGCCTCAGCGCAGCTCTCACGGCACCGGGCGCTACAAACAGAAGCAGTGCAGTTCATACGTCTCGGTTGTGAATCACATCACACCTCAACAATGATCGTCTCCCTCTTTTTCCTGACTTGATTTCTGGCGCTGCTTTAAAGCACAGCTGTGAATTAAACCATGATCTCACGGGGCAGAGGACAGACCAGCAGCACAGCGGCTGACGCGGGAATCCCACTACATGCAGCTCTGCTCCGCCCCAGTCCGCCTCCGAAAGTGACCACGAGTCTAAATGACAGCGCTGTGAGAGAGGAGAGATTCTCATGAGTATTTATATTTGCACATATATATACAAATGAAAGAAACCGTGGGAAGAGTGTGAAAGACGCTGTATGACCGAATAAATGCGAGCACTCATTTAGAGTAGTCTGTTAATGAAAGTAGGAAAAATTCGCCTGGGTGCTCAGACATTCCAGTGGGTGCTTGAGCCCTGCAGCACCCATGTGATCGACATCCATGTGGCCGACACTGGCCTGTGGTATGTCCCAATGGTCTCGGCTGTGGACCTGGTCACAGGTCTTGTCACGGAGATGTGCGGGGGGGCGGTTGGTCTTGTGCAGTGGTCGTTACACGGGGGCCACTAGTACGAGGGCGGTCGTTAGAGGAACAAGACGACTAATGGTAGAGCGGTGACTCCAAACACCCTGGAGACACAAGAACAGCGTCCATAGCTCCATCCCTCTCTGGTTGAGACAATCGTGTGTTTTTGGCTTCATTCTGGTGCCTGTTATAGAGAAGACTTGAGCACAGTTAACCAGCGGTAAAAGTCAACTCTGAGTTTCAAACATAAATGACCCTGTAATGCACTCTTTATTGTTCTCACAATCAGTCAAGCCAAACCAAGAAATCTGTTCACCTGTGTTCAGCTTACTGTGGACTGAAACCAAGGTGCTAACCCATTTTTACAAATGTACTCGTTTTCAAATGAATTTTTAGAAAATTAAAATGTTGCGTTTCTTTTTTGAGTGTATGAGTCAAAAGTCCAGATGGTGGGTGGAGCCAGGTTTTTCTATCTACAACATTGTATTCAGCCATAAAAACTTCAAGAGTTCATATTCCCCTTTTTGAATCTGTTGATTATTTTTTATTATTATTGACTAGATCCATTAAAAAGTTAAATAAAAATTAAATACTATTCAAAAATAAAATTTTCTAAATTTGTGCTAAAACAGAATCAAATTGTGATTGGCTCGTTAAACCGCTGCAGTGTGATTGGCTTGTTAAACCACTTGGTTCATACTCCAAACCAATCAGGCGAGTGGAAGGCCACATGGATTTGTCTGGGGTTATGAGTTCACAGACGCCCGTCCGGCAAGACAGGCTAATGCATCAAGCTGAACTTTACACTTTTTTTAATGTATTTATGAGATTCAAAGCGTTATTTACTTGGTTAATTTAGTTTCGTGAGTGGACCACGCCCCCATCGCACTCCAACCACACCCCTACGTCACCGGAAGTCTTCATATCCCAGCACACGCTTGTGTCTCAGTTTGACCATGCGCCTCATCTCAGTTCAACTCTGTGCTCTCGACTCACCCGCCCTCCACTTTTTCACAACATTCCTTCTAGCATTTAGGCAGGGGGTGGGGGTCTTGAATCGGCCGGGCAGATCGCTGAGACAGAACCAGCAGACTGAGTCTCCTTGCCTGGTCATCGCTCATCTGATTCCACGGAGCTTCTACATCAATATTATTCAATAAACAATGTATAACTATTTCTGTTTTGGTGTGGTCCTTACTAACGAAAATTTTATCTTGAACTATTATTTATATTTTTTTATAAACTTGAATTCCTGGATGCTATATTTTGCTCAATTAGGTCAAAGTTAGTACAAACTTAAGAGGATTTTTGAACCAAATTAGAGAAAAAACTAAATCCAGGGCTAATGTGCCATGAGAAGCACAGGATCTCACCGGTTGTCCACGGGACAGTTTGAGGACAGAATGGGAATCAGCTCCTCCATATCCATGGCCAGGGTTGTTAATAAGAAAACATGTTCTCTGCTCCTCCACAGCTGAGGTGGCTTTGGCATCAGGCCTTCTGGACAAAGGTAATAATAATAATAATCTTTATTTGTATAGCACTTTTCTGAACAAGTTCCAAAGTGCTTCACATGCAAAAATAAAACAATTACAACATACAATAAATTTATACAATTTCAAATGCAGATTAAAAAGGAATGTTTTTAAATGTTTTTTAAAAGTACAGAGGCATTTAATCTGTCTACTGTCGAGGGGAAGAGAGTTCCACAGAGAAGGAGCTCGATCCCCTTTAGAGACTCGCTGAGTTCTTGGTACAACTAACAAGAGTCCATCCCCTGAGCGGAGGGTTCTTCTGGGAACATAAGGGGTTAAAAGGTCAGATAAATAACGTGGTGCAAGTCCGTTAAAAACTTTAAAAGTAAGTAATATAATTTTAAAATCAATTTGAAATTTTACAGGGAGCCAGTGCAAAGATTTAAGAATGGGAGTGATATGATCAAATTTGTGTGAACCAGTGAGAAGACGAGCAGCTGCATTCTGTATCATCTGGAGGTGGTGGATGGAGTTCTGGTTAATCCCTGTATATAGTGCATTACAATAATCAAGACGAGAGTAGATAAAAGCACATATTACTTTTTGGAGGTCTATGGGAGATAAAAAGGATTTAATTTTAGAAATGAGTTTAAGATGATAAAAACAAGTTTGAACCACATTATTTATTTGACTTTTAAAAGACAGACTAGAATCAAATATAACACCAAGATTTCTTGCTGTAGGTTTGATGTTCAGGGCCAGATCAGACTATTAACATGACAACCAAAACATGCATGTTAGGGTGATCTCCTCCAGCTACAGTAGTCCAGACCAAGTCTAGCAAGAACATGTGGAGATGTCCCTGAGTACTGCACTGTGGCGCTCACTGCTCCTGAGGAGAAGCTCCAGAGACACTGAAGGATCCAGGGTCAAATGCAGAGGACACATTTCCCTCCGGGGACAATAAAGTGAACCATAACCTACTATGCTTTTCAGTGAGACTGAGAGGAGACCCTGGTAGGACCAGGACTCACTCTGTGTGTCCTCTGAGGAATCTTCTTGAACTGGTCTGCCTGGTCCAGTTGTCAGAACCAGACAGACCAGTTCTGTAATTCTTACTCCTCAACATAAACATGGAGCTGTACTTTTTAATGTAATAACATCATTCCTTTTCACTGGAAAGGAAAATAAATGGCCAATTTATAATGTCCTTCTGAATCAGAAAAAAAATTGAAATGTCTTTAGGCAGAAACAGAGACATCTGGTGTGCACAAGTCTGTGTTATTTGAATTCAAATTCACCTCAGTATTTAAAAAATCCTTCCGACCCTGTTTGTACTTATTTAAAGGCCCAGTGTGTAACTTTTAGGTCAAATTTAGACTTGCTTTGTGGTAAATGAGGAAAGTCAGGAGTGCCTGAAGTTTGACTGGTTCAGCTCTAAAATCAGTGTTTCTCAAAGTGTGGTACCTCTGCTGGTACGCACCACCCTTCTCTTTGACTTGAGACTTGACTTGGACTTGTCTCTTTGACTTGGACTTGTCTCTCTTTGACTTGAGACTTGACTTGGACTAGTCTCTCTTTGACTTGGACTTGTCTCTTTGACTTGGACTTGACTCAGACTTGTCTCTCTTTGACTTGGGACTTGACTTGGACTTGTCTCTTTGACTTGAGACTTGACTTGGACTTGTCTCTTTGACTTGAGACTTGACTTGGACTTGTCTCTTTGACTTGAGACTTGACTTGGACTAGTCTCTCTTTGACTTGGACTTGTCTCTCTTTGACTTGGACTTGACTCAGACTTGTCTCTTTGGCTTGAGACTTGACTTGGACTAGTCTCTCTTTGACTTGGACTTGACTTGGACTAGTCTCTCTTTGACTTGGACTTGACTCAGACTTGTCTCTCTTTGACTTGGACTTGTCTCTTTGACTTGAGACTTGACTTGGACTTGTCTCTTTGACTTGAGACTTGACTTGGACTTGTCTCTTTGACTTGAGACTTGACTTGGACTTGTCTCTTTGACTTGAGACTTGACTTGGACTTGTCTCTCTTTGACTTGGACTTGTCTCTCTTTGACTTGAGACTTGACTTGGACTTGTCTCTTTGACTTGAGACTTGACTTGGACTTGTCTCTCTTTGACTTGGACTTGTCTCTCTTTGACTTGGACTTGTCTCTTTGACTTGGACTTGACTTGGACTTGTCTCTCTTTGACTTGGGACTTGACTTGGACTTGTCTCTCTTCTTTCTTTCTGACTTGAGGCCAAAGACATGACACTTACGTTAGAATTGCAAAACAATCACTGTTTCCCTCTCCTTTAAGTAGGTCAATAAAAAGTAAATAAAAAGTGAATTAGAATGACTCTAAGCAAAGCTTTCATTAGAACACTGACCCTTGAACCACAGTTTGAGAAACGCTGACACAATAGTCACATCCTGTTTCTGCTCTCTTAGAGAAAGTACAGCATGTGGAGTTTGTGGTTTCCTCCAATGACGAAAGATTAAATCAGCGTCACATTTACTCCCACACACACACACACACACACGAGCTGAAGTGAGAGACGTAAAGACATGTCCTACTTGTCCTTACAAGTCTGCTGCGTCGAAAAGGGAAGTACTCCACTGTTAAACCAGAACTGTGAGAGAAGAGACGCCCAAAAGACGAGGGACAGAGAAAAAGAGAGGAGAGGACACAGAGAGGAGAGGACACAGCTAACGAGAGGAGAGGACACAAGAGGAGAGGACACAGAGAGGAGAGGACACGAGAGGAGAGGACACGAGAGGAGAGGACACGAGACGAGAGGACACGAGAGGAGTGGACATGAGCAGAGGACACAGCTAACGAGAGGAGAGGACACGAGGAGAGGACACAGCTAATGAGAGGAGAGGACACGAGAGGAGAGGACACGAGAGGAGAGGACACGAGAGGAGAGGAGACAGAGAGGAGAGGACACGAGAGGAGAGGACACGAGAGGAGAGGACACGAGACGAGAGGACACGAGAGGAGAGGACACAGCTAATGAGAGGAGAGGACACAAGAGGAGAGGACACAGAGAGGAGAGGACACGAGAGGGGAGGACACGAGACGAGAGGACACGAGAGGAGAGGACACAGAGAGGAGAGGACACGAGAGGAGAGGACACGAGAGGAGAGGACACAGAGAGGAGAGGACACGAGAGGAGAGGACACAGCTAACGAGAGGAGAGGACACAAGAGGAGAGGACACAGAGAGGAGAGGACACGAGAGGAGAGGACACGAGGAGAGGACACGAGAGGACACGAGGAGAGGACACAGAGAGGAGAGGACACAGAGAGGAGAGGACACGAGAGGAGAGGACACGAGAGGAGAGGACACGAGGAGAGGACACAAGAGGAGAGGAGACAGAGAAGAGGACACAAGAGGACACGAGAGGAGAGGACACGAGAGGAGAGGACACGAGGAGAGGACACAGAGAGGAGAGGACACAGAGAGGAGAGGACACAGACAGAGCGGACACAGAGGTAAGAGGAGTGTGGACTAACTGCAGAGGACACAGAGGGGGGACAGTTTTGGTTTCTGAGGGACACTGTGCATGATAAAGTGCCATGTAAACTAAAGTGACTGAAGGTTTGTTCTTTAGTAAAGCAAAGAACACATTTATCTAATTACAATCTCTTCTTAATGTTGATGCTTTAGTTGTGTTTGTGTGTGTTTGTGTTTGTGTTGGTGTGTGTTTGTGTTTGTGTTGGTGTGTGTTTGTGTTTGTGTTGGTGTGTGTTTGTGTTGTGTTGGTGTTTGAGTGTTTGTGTTGGTGTGTTTGTGTTTGTGTTGGTGTTTGAGTGTTTGTGTTTGTGTTGGTGTGTGTTTGTGTTTGTGTTGGTGTTGAGGTGTGTTTGAGTGTGTTTGTGTTTGTGTGTGTTTGTGTTTGTGTTTGTGTTGGTGTTTGAGTGTTTGGGTTTGGAGAAGCAGAGCTTTACAGCATCTTGTATACGTGAATAGTGTGTGTCTGAGACAACCTTCAACGTTCTAAAGCACATTCAGTGTTCCTAAGTTAAGGACTTTTTAAATCCAAGATTTCAAAGAGTTTAGACATAAAATAAGAGTTTGGGCATTTTCCATCAAATATTTGCACAAAAAATATGATTCTTCCTTTTGATTGTAACAACATTTAGCTTTCTTCTATGTACTATGTTTTAAAGTCATTTTGTGTACTTAATAATGGTTGTAGAACTCTTGGGAGGAGAACAAGAGGAACCGTCCCGGTCATGTCCTCAGGCGCTGCTGGAGCTGCTGGGCTGGTGGGAGCAGGTCAGTCACTACAACACTGACTTTAACACCACACTTGTGACACTGACAGTGTGTTTTGTGTCAGGCTGCTGTGTTCTCCTGGTGACTGCTGTTCCTGTGCTGCAGATCATCATGGGTCAGTCACTAACGTTCATTTCATTTGACACTACTGTGTGTGTTCTGCTTTATCCTGAGGTAATGTTTGCTTTTAAAACTTGTGTGCTGTACTTTATGTAAGTCAAATGTATTGCATGCTTTTATATCTATATATATAGTTTTTACTTTTGTATTCAAGTTGATGACATCATTACATCCACATGTTTTTAGTAGAGCTTTAGTTTGTGACTAAAATTCCATTTACTGAAAGTTTTGCTTTTTATTTTACTTTGATAAGAACAAATCCACATCCCGTCCAGTCTAAGTCTGTAAAGTCTGGTGTGTGTAGGGGAGATTTTAAAATGACAATGTACCAAACCATTCTACAGATGAAGTGGATTCAAAGTCAGATGTTCCAAATGAAAGTGCATACTGGGAGAGCAAACAGACTAAAAAAGTGCCTATGAACGATTTGTTTCACTAAAACAAAATGAACATCATTATATTTGAAATGTTATCAGATGTACTTACTGTTCACAGATGAAGTTACCTAACAACCACACAATCATTTGGCCCCAAACTCAACTACAACAGTCATTTTACCAGTTTAACTTTGAAGAAAATGAATGTGACCTCTCTGTGTGCAGGTGCAGTGTACTTCAGTTCCTGTCCTTTAGTTCCTGTCCTGCCTCTCTACCTGCTGCTGAGTGGAGCTGGGGCCCTCCTGATCCTCAGCCTCGTGGTTCTTCCTCGTCTGGTGTGTCCGGACCTCCGCAGTGGTTCTCTCTGGACTCTGTTGATCATAAGCCTGGGTCTCATCTACCTGGCTGGCTTCTTCTATGGTCAGTTCATTTGCAGTGGACCAGTGTGGTGCAGATCTGTCCTGAACATCTGTATTCTCAGCATCAATGGTTCTCAACCTTGTCACACCAACCAGGCCTTCCTTCCTTCCACCTAAAATCGTATTGGTCCACCAGATCTAAGTTATGCTCTGAAGTGAGTCTAAAGCAGTTTTGAAAAGAACTGAATCAGCAGAGGGCTTTAAGTACCACCAGAGGGAACCATACCATCGTTTGAGAAACACAGCCATAGAACTGTCCAAAGATGTGTTTCCTCCTCAGGATCAGTCCCATAAATACATCCTAAGAGCTGTAAATGACCTCACATGTTACTATTCAAAGTGAAACACACCGGAGACTTGGACATGTCTTACATAGTTGTGCTTTTACAGAAAAGTTAGGCATATCTAAATACATAATAAAATAAAGATTTGGCTCAAAGCTCAAACAGAAGATTCAAAATGAACTGTGGTGTGAAGTATACAGCTGCTCTTCAAGGATCAGGTCCAAATGTAAGACAGGAGTCCCAGTGCTGAAACCTGAGGTGCTCTGGAGCAGAAACATACAGGCCTGTGTGTTTTTATCAGAGCCGGAGATCATTCCAAGTACCTCCTGAGTACCTCGTCCCTCTGGTTGGGAAACGGTGGTCTAGCCTGTCATACACACTTTAAAGTAAGAAATCACATTTTGAAACATTGGCCTGACCTAGCAATTTAAACCAGCTCAGATTTGTCAAATGGTCTGAAAGAGAGACATCCAAATCTATTTTTACACTAATTTTTTGCCTTGTAGACCTGCTAATGACTTCTGTTTTGGGCTAAACATGACATGAAAATAAATCCAGTGTGTTTATGTACTTTTCAGGGAGTTACCTCGTTTATTCAGTGTATCCACCGCAGTACACAGAAGACTCCAGCGGCCCTAAAAACTCCACAAACTCTGCAGTGGTCCGCTCTGGTCAGGAGGCAAGCCTGGGCACCTCCGGACTGTCCTGTGAGCGCCCTCTGTACCTGTTTGCCTTCTGGACACACACACTGGTCTATGTGTTTGCTGGGACCATCCCAATCATTCTGCTGTGTCTCTGCTGCTTCATGAAACTCTGTGATCTGCTCGTCAAACATCTCTCCACCTGACCTGTTTGTGGAGACTGTCCTGGTTCTTCTGCTGTGGTCAAACATCTCACCACCTGACCTGTTTGTGGAGACTGTCCTGGTTCTTCTGCTGAGGTCAAACATCTCTCCACCTGACCTGTTTGTGGAGACTGTCCTGGTTCTTCTGCTGAGGTCAAACATCTCTCCACCTGACCTGTTTGTGGAGACTGTCCTGGTTCTTCTGCTGAGGTCAAACATCTCTCCACCTGACCTGTTTGTGGAGACTGTCCTGGTTCTTCTGCTGAGGTCAAACATCTCTCCACCTGACCTGTTTGTGGAGACTGTCCTGGTTCTTCTGCTGAGGTCAAACATCTCTCCACCTGACCTGTTTGTGGAGACTGTCCTGGTTCTTCTGCTGAGGTCAAACATCTCTCCACCTGACCTGTTTGTGTAGACTGTCCTGGTTCTTCTGCTGTGGTCAAACATCTCACTACCTGACCTGTTTGTGGAGACTGTCCTGGTTCTTCTGCTGAGGTCAAACATCTCTCCACCTGACCTGTTTGTGGAGACTGTCCTGGTTCTTCTGCTGTGGTCAAACATCTCTCCACCTGACCTGTTTGTGGAGACTGTCCTGGTTCTTCTGCTGAGGTCAAACATCTCTCCACCTGACCTGTTTGTGTAGACTGTCCTGGTTCTTCTGCTGTGGTCAAACATCTCACCACCTGACCTGTTTGTGGAGAGAGACTGTCCTGGTTCTTCTGCTGTGGTCAAACATCTCACTACCTGACCTGTTTGTGGAGACTGTCCTGGTTCTTCTGCTGTGGCTTTATGAAACTCTCTGAACATCTCACACTGACCTTATTAGATTGAACTTGGCTTTAAACCATCCTTCACTCTTCACAGCTTATGATGTGTCCAACTGCACTCTTTCTTTGAATGTGTTCTTCAAAACGTTGTAAGCCTTGATGAAGACAGGACTCCACACATACCAGTGGTTAAAAGTGAAAAGCAGAGCAGAAAATCCGAGGCACTTTAAACATATCTAAAAGTCCTTTATTCATATTATGGACTGGTGTAATGACGAATATGGACTCCCCGTCGAGATGGGAACCTCCTCGTTTAAAGTTAGTGCTAGAAAATCATTTTTTTTCATTTATTTTCAAATGACTTTTCTAAACCTCACCCAAGCCCCAATCCTAAACGTAGCCTCCGAAATATGCCTAATTTTAGCCGAATTCATTGTAAACTATTTACCGCGGGACTCTTGCTACGTCACGCACAGTCACAAAAGCTAGTGAGGGGTCCCAATCTCGACGGGAGTCCAATAACGACAACACACTGGCCTATGCGGGGGGCTTAGATAACAGACTGTGACAGGTGAAGTCATGAGTGGGTCATATGATGCTGACCAGCTGATGTTCACAGAGCCATGTACAAATACATGACTAGTACAGCTGCACAGTCTGAGTAAGGAGAGGATCAAACCAGGAGCGTTCACTAAAAGAGAAGGCGACTTTTACTCCGAACATCCAGAAAGTTTCTCTTTGGGAGTTTTTTTAGCCTGTCCCTCCTCTGGGGCTCCTCTCCGTCATCTCAATGGAAATTCTTTTTATGTTTGTGTTTGTATGATCCATTTTAAAATGAGTTTTCTTTTTGTACGATCAATATAAAAAGGACGACAGGCACAGTCAGGTCTACAGACGACAGGCACAGTCAGGTCTACAGCGACAGGCACAGTCAGGTCTACGGACGACAGGCACAGTCAGGTCTACGGACGACAGGCACAGTCAGGTCTACAGACGACAGGCACAGTCAGGTCTACAGGCGACAGGCACAGTCAGATCTACAGACGACAGGCACAGTCAGGTCTACAGACGACAGGCACAGTCAGGTCTACAGGCGACAGGCACAGTCAGGTCTACGGACGACAGGCACAGTCAGGTCTACGGACGACAGGCACAGTCAGGTCTACGGACGACAGGCACAGTCAGGTCTACGGACGACAGGCACAGTCAGGTCTACGGACGACAGGCACAGTCAGGTCTACGGACGACAGGCACAGTCAGGTCTACGGACGACAGGCACAGTCAGGTAAACAGACGACAGGCACAGTCAGATCTACGGACGACAGGCACAGTCAGGTCTACGGACGACAGGCACAGTCAGATCTACAGACGACAGGCACAGTCAGGTAAACAGACGACAGGCACAGTCAGGTCTACAGACGACAGGCACAGTCAGATCTACGGACGACAGGCACAGTCAGGTAAACAGACGACAGGCACAGTCAGGTAAACAGACGACAGGCACAGTCAGGTCTACAGACGACAGGCACAGTCAGGTAAACAGACGACAGGCACAGTCAGATCTACAGACGACAGGCACAGTCAGGTCTACGGACGACAGGCACAGTCAGGTCTACGGACGACAGGCACAGTCAGGTCTACAGACGACAGGCACAGTCAGATCTACGGACGACAGGCACAGACAGGCACAGTCAGACCTACAGACGACAGGCACAGTCAGGTAAACAGACGACAAGCACAGTCAGGTCAAACGAATGGCCTCATGGCGCCTGTGTAAGTTCACCTTAGAGCTCTTCTTCTCTGTCACTTTGTCGATAAAATCTTTTCTAATTGAAAGTCAGAGAACACTCAGAAAACACAACACATGTTGACCCGGTTCAGAATGTGACTGTCGGTGTTGAGTATTTTGGGAGAATTGAGTTTTATTTCCACACGACATATTCCGTAACTTTTCAAAGGTGAAAATAATAACTGGCTAAACCTCGTCCTTGGTAAGCCATGTACAAACTGTGTTTCTCACACATGAAGTAAGCACACATACAAACTGTTCGCCCCAAGCTGGGTACAGCTGGAAAAAAAATCTTCAGATGTTTCTTTGCGCTCCATGTTATGTTCACAGCTACCTCTTCCGTGCCAGTCGAATTGTCCAGTAGTGGCTATCTCCTTAAAGATTTGGAACCAATTTAGGAAACAGTTTGGCCTGATAAGTTCTTCTGCCCTGACTTCTGTGTTTAGAAGTTGCGGCCTCGAACCATCTAGGACTGACTTGGCCTTTGAGATTTGGCATAACAATGGCATCAAGTCAATAATTAACCTTTATACAAATGGAAGTTTTTCATCTTTCGAACAATTATCTACAAAGTATAAACTTCCTAACCACCATCTTTTTCATTTTTTTTTAGGTCCAGGACTATTTTAAAAAAATGTTTCCTCATTTTCCAAATCGCCCCCCAGAAACCTTACTAGACGCTCTGCTCTCTGTCGATCCATCCGCCAGAGGATGTATTTCAGTTTTGTACAGATCGATCTGGCTATCAACATCCATACCTCTTAATATAACCAAAAGGGCATGTTGGGGGGGGGGGGTGTGGAGTGGGAGTTGACATGCAGTTGTGGCCTTGATAATATGGCCTTGTCATAACACTTGATACAGTATTTCACACTGTATGTCTGTAATTGTTGAAAAAAAATATACTGACGAAGTCATCGACGAAACGTGTATGCAATAAATATTTTCAAAAAAGAGTGAGACGGTGTGCGGATTTCCTTTTTTTTCTACAAGTTCTACACGTTCTTACGCACTGTCGCCCTCGGGTGTGCGGAGCTCCTCCTTCAACAATGTCTGTAATTGTTAAAATGTTCAATAAACAAAGTTGGAAAAAAATGAAAAAAGAAAGAAAGCTCATCTGCTTCATTTCATTTCAAAGCCACAGTGGTGGGGTCTGGGCTAAAAATATTAGAATTGTGTAAATATCCTTTTTTTTCGGAGGGTCAAACAGAAAAAAAGAATAATATCTCACAGACAGAACTGCAGCTCAGGGAAATCGAAAGTGGTTTTCTCCTGAAATGTGTCATGCCGCTCAGAACCAGCAGATGGAGTCACAACATAAGTTACAGCCTAACGGCGTTTTACAGGCAGAGCACCACAAGAAAACTATATCCACACCCCTGACCAGCATAACCCATTCATATTGGCTCTGTGGGGGAGTCCTGAGAGAAACTTCCCTCGTTGTGAGAGGACACAGACATCCAGAATCAAACAAATCATTCAAACGAAGCAACTATGTCTCCTTTAAAGTCACGTTAACTTTCTGAGGGTGAAAAATCCAGTTTCCCAATAAAACGTCCACGCTGCGTTAAATTTTAAAAGGACTTGCACGCTGCGACAGACTTGAGTCAGACTCCAGTCACTATTTAGATGACTTGAGACTTGACTTGATAAAATGAACATTCAACTTGGTACTCGACCTGGACTTGAAGTTCAGTGGCGCAACTTGGACTTGTCTCTCTTTGACCTGGACTTGTCTCTCTTTGACCTGGACTTGTCTCTTTGACTTGGACTTGTCTCTCTTTGACTTGGACTTGTCTCTTTGACTTGGACTTGTCTCTCTTTGACTTGGACTTGTCTCTCTTTGACTTGGACTTTTCTTTGACTTGGACTTGTCTCTCTTTGACATGGACTTGTCTCTTTGACTTGGACTTGTCTCTCTTTGACATAGACTTGTCTCTCTTTGACTTGGACTTGTCTCTTTGACTTGGACTTGTCTCTCTTTGACATGGACTTGTCTCTCTTTGACATGGACTTGTCTCTCTTTGACTTGGACTTGTCTCTCTTTGACTTGGACTTGTCTCTCTTTGACTTGGACTTGTCTCTCTTTGACGTGGACTTGTCTCTCTTTGACATGGACTTGTCTCTCTTTGACTTGGACTTGTCTCTCTTTGACGTGGACTTGTCTCTCTTTGACCTGGACTTGTCTCTCTTAGACTTGGACATGTCTCTCTTTGACTTGGACATGTCTCTCTTTGACTTGGACATGTCTCTCTTTGACATGGACTTGTCTCTCTTTGACTTGGACATGTCTCTCTTTGACTGGACTTGTCTTTACCTGGACTTGTCTCTCTTTGACTTGGACTTGTCTCTCTTTGACTTGGACTTGTCTTTACCTGGACTTGTCTCTCTTTGACTTGGACTTGTCTTTACCTGGACTTGTCTCTCTTTGACATGGACTTGTCTCTCTTTGACATGGACTTGTCTCTCTTTGACTTGGACATGTCGCTCTTTGACTTGGACATGTCTCTCTCTGACTTGGACGTGTCTTTCTTTTACTTGGACTTTTATTTTGAAAGGCCCAGCGGATGCACAAGCGCACGCTCAGCTCCATCCTCTGTACTTTCTGTTGTATCTGGACGCGTCCGAAGTTTGTGGAGGAGCTTTGTGGAGTTTGTCGGGGTTGTCCCGGTGAGGAGCTGTCACGGAGGGTCCCGGGTCTGGTTCAAACCGAAGTAAGACCGGACTGGACGAGTGAACCATGCACACGCACACTGCAGCGCTAAACGGGCCCGGAACCGTGGACCTGCGCACGGACGCGGTCAAGTGAAGACACACTACTGCGGGTGAGTACGGGACACGGGACAGGGCATGAGACACCTGTGCGTGCGTGGGACGTTTGTGGGGGAGAGTGCGTGATGACCAGTGTGGGAGATGACTTGGTCCTCAGAATACTTCGTTAGAGATACTGTTAGCTACTCTTTATTCAGAATGCACGTTTGGAAAAGCGGAGGAACATGTCAACACAATTTAGGGTTTAGAGAATACGTGAGAACACGTGACCAACAGCTCAAATAGTGACGCTTGTACGATATTATATTAATGTTCTTATTAAAAAACAAACTGTGAACCAAAAATCAAAAGCTGTTGGAATCTTACATTGTTTTTTAAATATAATATGAGTCTTTAGACTGGGGGAGACCGGGGACAATTGTAGCACTTTTTTCCTAATTGAACATATCAGCTTAATCTTAGTTGAAGTCCTGGTTAAAACTAGATGAAATGAAAGCTGCAGATGTTGGCTTGACACGTGAACAGGTTTGGATTCACTAGAGACATTTATTTTGAAGTTGTTATAGTTTCAAGACAAGAAAATCTACAATTGCCCCACAACATGGGACAAATGTAACACATGAAATTACAACAATAAATATGTATTTTGTCTTTATTAGATAATAAGATAATACATTTGACAGACTGAAGGTTGTCCACATTTAAATAACCTGAACTCTGTCATTTTATTAGAACAAAACACAAAACTTTACAGTCTGCTCTAACTTTACTTGTGTCTTTTTCGAACTAAAATGAGAATTATCTGAAAAAAATATTAAGGATTTGATAAAAATCAGTTAAACAAATGATACACAAACTTTTTTGGACTAAAAACATAAATCTAAATAAATCCATCCAAAATGAATTCATAAAATGTCCGAGGGGCAGTTGGAACACAGATGAGGGCGGCCATGTTTGGGGGATTTTTTCCATGTTAGCATGTTTATTTGTTGTTGTAAAACTTACCAAACACAGACACAAAACCTATTTAAACATGACGGCCATGTCTCAGTCACATCTGTGTCCAGAATAAAAACATGAGCTCATGTGATGTAGAACTTTACTGCTCAAAAAACTGTTTTTATATGTAAAAAGTTGCCTGAAATCTCTTTCACTCTAACAGCAGGTGGAGATGAAATGAGCAGGTTCTTCTGGTTTGTTTCTGCTACAAATGGAAGCCTCTGTTACATTTGCCCTGGTCTCCCCTAGTGTTGCACTGATGAGAACAAGCAGGGTCTGAAAGCACAAAGAGAAGTACTGGACACGCTCCTTTAGGTCCAACTTTAACAGAGACACAACCAGGAAGATCATTTAAAGACTTTTGGAAAACAGATCATGTTTGATCTCGTCAGTTTGAAAGTGTCCCGCTGTGTCCCGCTGTGTCCCACTATGTCCCGCTGTGTCCCGCTGTGTCCCACTATGTCCGCTGTGTCCCACTGTGTCCCGCTGTGTCCCACTATGTCCTACTGTGTCCCACTGGTCCCACTGTGTCCCGCCGTGTCCCACTGTGTCCCGCTGTGTGCTGTGTCCCACTGTGTCCCGCTGTGTCCCACTGTGTCCCACTGTGTCCCGCTGTGTCCACTGTGTCCCGCTGTGTCCCCTGTGTCCCGCTGTGTCCCGCTGTGTCCCGCTGTGTCCCACTGTGTCCCGCTGTGTCCCACTGTGTCCCGCTGTGTCCCACTGTGTCCCCTGTGTCCCGCTGTGTCCCACTGGTCCGCTGTGTCCCGCTGTGTCCCGCTATGTCCCTGTGTCCCACTGTGTCCCGCTATGTCCCGCTTAGGGCTGGGCGATATTGAGAAAAATGAATATCTCGATTATTTTTTGGCATATCTTGATAAATGTGTTAAAACAATCTTAAATATTTCAATGAGACAAAAAACTGGTTGACTGACTTAGTGTTTATTGTGATTTTCACGTTTTGACTTACAAAATACAACAAAAAATGTAGCCCTTATTTCAAGAACAGAATATTTGTTTAAGTAAATTGAAGTCAGTCTGTATTTTTCTTATTTCATGTAAAACAAGGTTTTAGTTCAAACTAATAAAAACAAGACTCAAAACCTAAAAGACTCCTCATTCCAAGCACATATTCACTTATTTTCAAATGATTTGTTTGTATAAATATCAAACAAATATTGGCCAAATTGCAGAGGAATCTTTCATTAATCATAATTTTGCTGTTTTGTGAAGCGCTCTGAATGACTTATTGTACTCATTCTGACAGGAATATAAACTAGTTGCATCTACAGTTAGAAAGTTGATAACATGATTTATTTACCTTTTATTAGAAATTTGTCATTTTGTAGCGTGTTTTTACTGCACGATATACTTGATATTCAATGTTTGCATATCTTAGAAACAACATTCACGATATTATCTAAAATTCAATATATTGCACAGCTCTAGTCCCACTATGTCCCGCTGTGTCCCACTATGTCCCCCTGTGTCCCGCTGTGTCTTGGCTCTCTAAACGCTTTACTGTAACGTTTCTAAAATAACTCTGACGTAGCACAGATTTCCACCACTGTCTCGGCCAATAGAAGGAGTTAACACGTTTGCTCACTCACCGCTTCATCACATCACACTTCTGACCCTGGTGTATGATCTCCTCAGTCACTCTGTCACATCCTCACGTTACACCTCGTCTCCAGCTTCAGAAGAGCTGTCTGTCACTGTCTGTGTGTCCTACACCTGCTCACACACAAACAGGTGAGCGAGACTTGAATCATTTTGATCTAGTCCAGGGGTCGGCAACCTTTAATGTTCAAAGAGCCATATTGGATCAAAAAAACAAAAACTAAATCTGTCTGGAGCCGCAAAAAATGTAAAACCGTATATAAGCCTCACACTGAATTTAACACATATTAGCTATCAACCTGTTATCAAAATGAGATAACAGGTTAAGACAAATACAAAATTTAGCATTTGTAGCCGACTTGTCTTTCATGATTACCGTATTCCCGTACTACAACTCGCTCTGGAGTGTAAGTCGCACAAGCCAAAACACACATATTAGGAGAATAAACCTGTATAAGTCACACCGGACTACAAGTGGCACTTTTTGCGGGAAATTAATGACATAATTCAACATTACGAACAGACGCGGGACACGACTGTCAGTCCCGCTCCTCTTCAAGCATTTTGTGACACTGAGGCCAAGGACCGCTGACATGAGGCAAAACATGACTAAACTCTGCATAAATCATCTGCAGTAAGTATTGTGTCGTTCAACGATGGATGTGACTGTGTGAGTGTGTCTTACCTGAGACAAAGTTGCACACGCTCTTTCCGCTCTGTCCAGTTTATTTTGCCCAAACTCTGCGTGTAATTTCCGTGCCTTCGTGCATAAAATACAGTCTTTCATTCTTTCCTCGGTAAAGTTTTTCCCCACGCTGCTTCTGCTGTTGATCTGCAAGTCGTCTTTAAGCGGCTTTCAGCGCTTTATTATCTCCTGGGTTGCAATAAAACTGCCGCATGTGTTCTATCGTTCTGTTTCCCTTTTGGATCCATGGCCCTGACACACCTGCCGTTTGGTTTGTTTACAACAGACCTGCGGAGCTGAAAGAAACACGTGTCCCCCGCTATGAAAATGTTGAAATTAAATATTTATACTGCACTTTTTTACAGCATCAGAAACCTAAGATTTTTACATATTTTCCTCCCACAAAAATTCTATTAAAACAATAAACATATTGAACAAGCTTCAGGGAGCCACTAGGGGGGCTCTAAAGAGCCGCATACGTCTCTAGAGCGGTGGGTTGCCGACCCGCGAACTAGTCAGTGAGTCTGGCTGAAACGCGAGGCAGCAGCAGGCTCGAGAAGGACACGTTTTCAAAAAAGCCAAATAATGGTTGGCAACCCTATGTTGCTCTTTCAGACACACACAGAACACTGACTGAAGTGATTGGCCAGTCTCAGCCTCATGCTCAGCTTTCATTGGCTGATCTGTCATGGTTTTGTGTACAGCAGTGAGCGCTGTAAATAGAAATAAAGACAGCTCTTTATTTTCTTTGGATTTCTTTGTAATGCTTCTTGCAGTAACATTTTTCTGTAAAAACTAACTGTGTTAATTAGCTCTTTAGGCTAATTTAAGCTTTCCCAGTTGTAGTAATACTCATTGTCTTTTCTGTATCTGTTACAGTTTCACAAAAAGAAAAAAAGAAATACCTGAAGACCAGTAAAATGGAAAGAACCAAAAGGCTTCCTTGTTTTATGTCAGTATCATTGGGCTATATTACAACATTTTCACAAGTTTTCCACTTTACAAGTCGTCAAGCACAAGAGTCTACAACCGGAACTAGCACTGGTCTGGCACAAGTCTATTGTTACATGGACACTGTGAAAGCTGAAGTGAAGCTCACCCCAAAGCTTCTCCCACATTTCAAACACAGCAAAAGGAGAAAGGAGGATGGAGAGCAGCAGTGAGACACAGGAGCAGCAGGACCCAGGAGTTTAGCTTTACTTTAAACTGAATTCATTTATTTATTAGCCAAGTCAACTTTTGAAAGAAGATGGACATTTATTCAACACATTTTTATAGGATGAAACGTTTCAGCACTTCAAGCTCATTTCTGTTGTTTTATTGTAGATTTGAGTCCCCAGTTCCTGTTGAAAGCTTGGTCCTCCTGTGTGTCTATAAACTGTGTGATAGATCTCTGTGCTGCGCAGTGTCCGGTGCAGTGTGTCAGAATAGAAGCTGAGTTTGGAAAAGCAGGGAGATTCCTCTAAGCAGACAAACCTTGAGCAGGGCTGGGCAAACAGAACAAGGGTCAGCCCTGCCCTGCTGCTCCTGTCACTCATTAACTTCTACTTTACAAGCTCGCTTTTGAACTAATTTACAGAAAGAACACAGCTGTCATTATGAAGCATTAGCATTCAGTCTCTGAACAGTTATCAGGAACTATGTTCATATTCTTCATCCCAAACTCACAATATAGCACAGAAGTAATACTTTCTTTTAGGCCTCAGTTATGTGCTATATGTTGTGATTTTTTTTTTTTTTTTTACATATAAAAATATTATTTGTTTCACCTATTTAGACATTTTGACATGTGTGACATCAGTAGACATGTCAGGATGATAGGGTAATCAATAATAGTGATTATTCAAGTCACAATATAACAGTTACAGATACAGTATCTGAGTGAATACTTTACACATGTTATAATAAACCTTGTGTCCTAGTTACAGTATTGTTGAATCTTTACACTGTATAAAAACCTTGTGTCTGTAGAATCTCATCAGTATGGTGAATACTTTACATGTTTAATACTGTGTCTTACAGAATGTCATCAGTATTGTGTGAATACTTACACGTGGTTACATTAAGACCATGTGTTTGTTACAGAGACATGCTGATCACAGAACTGGCCTCGCTCTCTCCTTCGCTCAGCTCTGCACGGAGGTGCGTAGCATGTGCAGTCTGGCCCCACAGCGCCCCCTAACTCTCAAGTGGATCGATGATGAAGGTGGGTCATAGAAAAACTGCATACAGAGAATACATTAGCAGGTTTTTAAAGATTGCCACTGTGATCAATTACCTTTGTGTGTCAATAAGAAATAAAGGTCAATATCAAGCATCACACAACACAAACAAACAAAAGACACAATAGAAAGTGTGTGGTTAGAGCTGCAAGTCGAGGCTTATCCTA
>CM076414.1:3891843-3958948 GCA_038363315.1 Mugilogobius chulae
AAACAGAACAGCTGATCTTTTTTACCAGTGGATCTGCAAAGCCTGTGATGTGGATACGAACAGCTGGATTAATCTTCCGTCAGACAGAGATGTATATTAACCTTCTACCTGGACAGTGGCCCGGTTCAGACCTTCGTCAGACCATTCACGGTGAGTAAAAAGCTTGGTATTGCGAAGGGTTGATTTAAACGTCAAACATGACTCTGAAGTCTGGACTTTCTCCAAGTGAGGAGTGACTCTTCCGTTTTAGTTTTACATGATATGAGTGGAGCGCGGACAACTGTGGTAGTTATGTGTTTTACTCGACTGGTGAACGTGGCGCCCGTTCTCACAGATCGACGTTCTACTTGTACTTGAACTCTTGTCCATCTTTCTTTTCTGTTTCATAATAGCCAGTTGTAACCTGAAATCAAACTATTAGGGCTCACGACACGCATAATTTGTCTACTGTTAAACAGGATACATGTGCGCTTGACACGAGGCTTATTGGACCTGACCTTCACGTCACTAGTTGATACTAGCCAAAAGCATGAACGAGCGTTTGAACATGGGTTTAGACCCGACCACCGAACCGACCCACATTGGCTGTTTTAAGTCATATAAAACTCAAATAAGTGTTTGCTGCTGCATCTATCACATATTGTTATTAGCATTTGGCCATCTATTAGGCCTGGTTAAAGATTACCATTATGATTTTTTTTTGTTTCATCATCTAAATATGATTTTAGTGTATATCTTGGATCTGCGTGTTCCACTCCTATCGACTCTGTCACTACAAGTGTACCTGTGCTCGCCGTGGTTACTCACTACAGAGGGGAAAGCGGGCGAAGCCTGTGGCTGCCTGCTTTGGCGGGAGAAGAGAGAGACGCTGTAGACTTTCTTTTTAACTTTTTCAGAAAAACCTCACAAGAAGCACACACGCACCCAGCATAACGCAGACACGACAAACTCGTAACTTTATGAGATTAACTATACACCACCCCAAAGGTTACTTGGCGCTGTTATTATATTGATAAAGTCCGCTAAACAGGCGCAAGGTTTCTGTTCGTCTGTTCTGTGTGAGAGTCGAAGGAAGAGCTCTACAAAGCCGCTGATGTCACTTAAAGCGACTGGATCCAGCGACTGATAGTAAAGTTTTAGCCAACTAATTGATGACCAAATTCGTTGACTATTTTAATAATCGATTTTAATCGATTAAATCGATTAGTGTTGCAGCCCTACACTGGGAACAGGTCTGACTTACTGCCGGCAATGCAAACACAGCTCGTGCTCCGGTCATACAGAGACCGAACCGCCCTGAGCAAAGGGCCCCCGGACCATACTCTCGGAGCACTCCCCACAGGACACCTCGAGGGACACGGTCGAACGCCTTCTCCAAATCCAACAAGCACATGTGGACTGTTGGGCAAACTCCCATGAACCCTCGAGCACTCGATGGAGAGTGTAGAGCTGGTCCAGTGTTCCCGGCCGGGACGAAAACCACGCTGCTCTCTTGAATCCGAGGTTCGACTATCGGTCGAAGTCTCCTCTCCAGCACCCTGGAGTAGACCTTACCGGGGAGGCTGAGGAGTGTGATCCCTCTGTAATTGAACACACACCTCCCGGTCCCTTAAACAGAGGGACCACCACCGCCGTCTGCCATCCAGAGGTACTTGTCTCAGTTCGCACGCGATTTGCAGAGACGTGTCCCAAGACCAGTCCCACAACCTCCAGAGACTGAGATACTTAGGACGGATCTTATACACCCGGAGCCTTGCCACCAAGAGCTTTGGATCCTCAGTGACTTCAGCCTGAGTGTTGGATGAGTTCCCACCGTCCTCAGTCTCTGCTTCCTCATCAGAAGACATGGCGGTGGGATTGAGGAGACCCTCAAGTATTCCTTCCACCGTCCACAACATCCCCAGTCGAGGTCAACAGCTCCCACCTGCACTGTAACAGTGTTGGTGAAGCACTGCTTCCCTCTCCTGAGGAGTCGGACGGTTTGCCAGAATTTTTTGAGGCCGACTGATAGTCCTCCTCCATGGCCTCCCGAACCTCTCCCGTCCCGAGTTTTGCCTCTGCGACTGCACGAGCTGCGGTACGCTTGGCCTGCAGATACCTGTCACTGCCTCAGGAGTACTACAAGCAAACAGGGCATCCCTTACTTCCGGTGTCCACCACCGGGTTCGGGATTGCCGGGAATGGAGGCTGAGAACATAGCCCACTCAGACTCAATGTCCCCAGTCTCCCCGGGAGCTGGCAGAAGCTCTCCGGAGGTGTGAGTTGAATACCTGCTGACAGAGGACTCAAGACATTCCCAACAGACCCTCATGATACGTTTGGGTCTGCCAAGTCTGTCCGGCTTCCTCCTCTGCCAGCAGATCCAACTCACCAACAGGTGATGATCGGTTGCACTGATGGACACCCTTGTGCTGGAGCATGGTGTCGTTATGGACAAACTGTGGCTAGCACAGAAGTCCAATAACAGAACACCGCTCGGATTAAGATCAGGGCCATTCCTGTCGATCACCCATCTCCAAGTGTCACTGGCATTGCCCACGTGGGCGTTGAAGGCCCCAGCAGAACAATGGAGTCCCAGTGGGTGCCCAGGGACTCCAAGAAGGTCGGGTACTCTGCACTGCTGTTTGGCCCGTAGGCTGCCACAACAGTGAGAGACCTGTCCCCAACATGAAGGCGCAGGGACGCGACCCTCTCGTCTACTGGGTGAACTCCAACGCAGGCCCACGCCTGCTCACCGCCTCACACCATGAGCAACCCCAGAGAAATGGAGCGTCCAGCCCCTCTCGAGGATAATAGTTCCAGAGCCCAAGCTGTGCGGCGTAGAGGTGAGGCTTACTATACCTTGTCAGAAACGCTCAACCTCGTACACAAGCTTGGGCTCCTTCCCCACCAGCAAGGTGACATTCCATGTCCCAGCGCCAGAGACCGTGCTCATGGCTTTGGTCGTCTGGGACCTCACCCCGACCACCACCTAGAACACCTGCACTCGTCCCTATGGTCCTTGCTGGGGTGGTGGGCGCCTGTGGGAAGGTGGCTCTACGTTGCCTTTTCGGGCTGGGTCGGCACCAGGCGCTCGCCTGCAAGCTCCCCCTAGCCTGGCTCCTTCTGAGCTTGAGACAGCGTTTTTCTCGCTGTTTTCTCACTTACCTGAATGTAAATTCTAAGGGTCATAGGATCAAATTTCATCCATAAATGTAACTTAGCAGTAGGGATGGACGAGATCTCGTGCTGTGAGATCTCGCGATCAAACTGTCACATGCGCACACGTACTGAACTGTCTCGTGAGATTTTTCCAGGATCATGAAATTAGTTTTGTATCTTTGAGCAGCTGTAGTAAATATTCTCCCACACACAGACTGTGCAGACTTATTCTGACAGAAAACTGTCTAAACTCTGTCTCAGTTTTTATTTCGTAAGATAGGACCAATATTGACAGAGATAATCATCCTAACATTGTAAAAGTTAGCGCGTAAAATATATAATCGTTAATATACGCGCGGACATCGCAAGAACAGCGGTTTTTCACACTTAAACATCGTTTAAAATAGATCCACAAGAGATAATTGGCCTATATCATCAATAACTGTAAAAAAGTACGAAAGCCTCATGTGTGTGTCTGGTCCCTGTCAGCAGCTGCAGCAGGAGAAGCAGAAGAAAGGGGCGGAGCCTGAGCTACACATGGGGAGCGGATCATTTTCAGTCAAAACGTATAATGTTGAAATAATAAAATCCAAGGTGATACATATAATGAAAGGTAAAGCTAAACTAAAGAATATTAACAATATAAATAATAAATCTAATTTTGTGATTTGCCTTGTTTAATTCTAAATTGAAATAATTAATGCAAATTATTAAAAATCTTGTCTCATCTCGATCTCGTAGACCCAATCTCGTGGCTCGTCTCGTGAAAATTCGGTCTCGTCCCATCCCGACTTAGCAGCATAACTTTTGTTTTTGCAAAGTGATAAACTCTTGACGTTAGTTGACAACGGAGCTTCTTGACTTGTTTCCACTGTTTGTGTCTATGTGCAGAGGCTCTTTCTGCAGGTGTTGATAAACATAAAATCTCTCTATAATACACCAATAATAGTCACAATGTTTGAAGAAACAAAGCCTGAACTTGTGCCAGACCTGACTGAATGTGCATCATTATGTTGCAATAATAACTGATGGGAAGACCTCTAAATATGAACACTAAAATATTACTATTCAAATGCTGATAAAACACACAAGTTGTGACATTAACAACAGTGGCTTTGTATAAATGTAATTTTTTATGGTTTATTTTGTGTCTTAAATTATTTAAAAAAAAATGGTAATCCAGATAAACTAACAAATCAAAACAAAATCGAAAATTGTGTCTGCAAAATTGAAAACTGAATTGAATCATGACTTTAGTGTAACGTCCATCCTAACTATTAGCATTTTATTATTTTAGTATATTACATGTCCATTGCCTCTTAACATGTGCTGCAAATAACATGTTTACATCACAATACTTGCAATCCTACCTTTCTTTAAAATTTAAAATCATCCCAAGTACCCCCTGGCAAATGGTCGGTACCCCTGGGTCCACGTACCCTGGTTGGGAAACGCTGTTTTAGGAGACCCTTGCGCTGTGGTCCTTCAGATGGGTAGTATGAGGGTCTCTGACTGTCCTGTTGTGTGTTTTAGGAGACCCTGCACTGTGTCCTCTCAGATGGAGTATGAAGTCCTCTGACTGTCCTGTTGTGTGTTTTAGGAGACCCCTGCACTGTGTCCTCAGATGGAGTATGAAGGTCCTCTGACTGTCTGTTGTGTGTTTTAGGAGACCCCTGCCCTGTGTCCTCTCAGATGGAGTATGAGGGTCCTCTGACTGTCCTGTTGTGTGTTTTAGGAGACCCCTGCACTGTGTCCTCTCAGATGGAGTATGAGGGTCCTCTGACTGCCCTGTTGTGTGTTTTAGGAGACCCCTGCACTGTGTCCTCTCAGATGGAGTATGAGGGTCCTCTGACTGTCCTGTTGTGTGTTTTAGGAGACCCCCTGCGCTGTGTCCTCTCAGATGGAGTATGAGGGTCCTCTGACTGTCCTGTTGTGGTGTTTTAGGAGACCCTGCGCTGTGTCCTCTCAGATGGAGTATGAGGGTCCTCTGACTGTCCTGTTGTGTGTTTTAGGAGACCCTTGCACTGTGTCCTCTCAGATGGAGTATGAGGGTCCTCTGATTGTCCTGTTGTGTGTTTTAGGAGACCCTGCACCGTGTCCTCTCAGATGGAGTATGAGGGTCCTCTGACTGTCCTGTTGTGTGTTTTAGGAGACCCTTGCACTGTGTCCTCTCAGATGGAGTATGAGGGTCCTCTGACTGTCCTGTTGTGTGTTTTAGGAGACCCTTGCACTGTGTCCTCACAGATGGAGTTTGAGGGTCCTCTGATTGTCCTGTTGTGTGTTTTAGGAGACCCCTGCACTGTGTCCTCACAGATGGAGTTTGAGGGTCCTCTGATTGTCCTGTTGTGTGTTTTAGGAGACCCCTGCACCGTGTCCTCTCAGATGGAGTGGGAGGAGGCCCAGCGCATTCACAGCCGCTGTAGGAGGACAGGACTGCTGCTGCACGGTCAGAACACACAAAAAAAATCGATTTTTCTGAGTTCGTAACTTTGTTAAAGCAGAACTAAGTTAACATGGTAAATGTCTTCGTGGCGATGGTGACATGTATGTATTTTTAGAGCATTTGAAGCTCCAAATATAGCAACTCCACCCTCTTCTGATTACTATAAATAGATCGATATATCGGCTGGCCAATCCGAGTGCGGCTCTTTGGCTCATTCAGAAACATTTGCTCCATCACACGCTCTCTCTTTCTCTCTTCTTTGGAAGCACACAACTGTCAGGGCAGTGTCACAACAGAGATATTTAACAGACAGATCGTTTCTTTGAGAAGCATTTTGGATTCTCAGTGATATTCTGTGAAACTGGATCTTCATTTGGTCTATATTTTATACAAATCCTCCTTATATCCACAGAGAAAAGACACAAAATGTACAATGAAATAAAACGTGAAAATAATATTTATCATTAATTTTAATTCCAGATTTTTAATAAGTGAATATCTTGAACCTATCACAATACAGTACAGTTAGTCTTTGCTACATTCTGATTGGAGTTCCTTATTTAACACTGCATTTAACTCTTTAACACAAGATGCAGAAGTGTACAAAGTTGAATCATCAGCGTACAAAACAGCTGTCGCTTTTTCCAACACAAAAGACAAATATATTGTACAATAATGTCTGTACAATAATGGACCGAGACAGCTACCCTGGGACTCCATAAGGCACTTCACTAACCTCAGAATAACAGCTATTAAAAAAGACAGTTTGGTTTCTGTTGGTTAGATAACTCTGCAACCACTTTATGGAAGACATTTCAAAACCATAACATTTTAGTTTAACTAGGAGGATTTGATTATTTATAATATCAAATGCAGCAGAAAAAGCCAACATTATTGCACGTGAAACATAAAAGTACATAATTTCATATTTTTTCTTTGATAATCAAACATGATGTATTTTGCTGATGACCCTGTACATTCTCTCTCAGCTTGTCAACTTTGTTTACAAAATATTCATTTAACTAATCTGCTTTAGTTAGGAAATGATCTCCTACATCTAAAAAGATGGTGTAGTTTTTGTTTTTACCTAGTAAATTATTTATTGTCTTCCATAATGTTTTATTATTGTCAGTGTTTCCAATCTGTTTTTCATGATAGAGCTTCCCTTTTTTTTCTGTTTAACTTTGTTACTGAATTCCTAAGTTGTCTATATCATTTCTAATCAAATTGATTGCCTGTAATTATTGCAGTTCTGTTGGCATTATCTCTTCATACGATCTTTCAGTTCTTGACCCAACCATGGTGCACTAACAACAAACTTCTTTTAAGGCACATGTTGGTCAACAATTTCCATAAATGTTTTATTAAATTCATGTAAAGCCTCTTCTGGATCATTTTTAGAAAATACACTTGACCAACTGCAGCCCTGTACATCCATAATGACAGTTTATTTTCTGAAAAATGTATAAGACCTTTTGTAAATTATTTTGGGACCAGCTTTATCATTTTTATTTTTCTATTTATCATAATCAGCTTATGGTCACTATATTCAACTAGTACACACAGTATGGCTGAGCATAGTTCAGAAACATAAAATAAAAAATATATATAAAAATATGGTCTATACAAGTGGAGGATCTTTTACCATTTGCTTTTAGACATGTGCGAGTAGGCTACTGGTGTACTGTACACATGTACTGTGGTTAAGAATAGTCTAAGTTGATTTTAATTTTAATTTTTATTTTACTGTTTCACCCCAGCTATGCTATTAACATTGGGCCTCATTCATGACACGTTCTTACGAACAAATTTGTTCTTAAGGGCTGTTTACGAACATTTTTGGCATTTACAAAATTTGTTCTTAACGGAAAATGTTGGTCTGTAAGAACAAATCCTACGAACACTGAGGAGCACTCGTAAGAACAAAAAATCTGCTGTTTCAGAATTTTATTTCTTATAAAATTCAGTCAAAAATTTTAATTCCTACATGATTGTATGTTATGTATTTTTATAAATTATTATATGTAAAACAATTTTAGAAACAAAAAAGTCATCACTCATGCTAAAAATGACTCCTTTAATAAACCTTCAGCAGCCTGTCCCAGCCTCAGAGCCTCTGTGTTCTGACCCCCACAGGACTCAGGACCCTGTGTCCCCCCAGGACCAGAGCGCACGGTGCTCTGACTGTGCTCCCCTCTACAGCTGCTGCCCCCCTCCCCTCCCCCCCGCACCCCCACACGCGCGTTCTACCGCGACGTGAAACGCGATATAAACGGCAAAAGCCCAGCGTTATTTCAATACATTTGTGACTTGAACATGTTTCCTCTGAGTGTGTTCATGTGAGTTTGGACATTTTTAAAAGACGCTGACGTTTTTAATCAGCGAAAGCGCTGCTGCACTTTCTTCCTCCTCCGCAGCAGCGCTTCCTCCTTCCAGCTCCGCTCCAGCAGAAATCTTGTGAATGACGCGCTGTGTCCGGCCCATTTTGCCATATAAGGAAGTATGCATTATTCATTTTTATGTAAATAACCGTTCGTAGCTGTAGTTTGGTGAATTTGGCGTAAAGGCTGTTAGGAAGGAATTTGGCTCGTTACGAACCCGTCGTGAATCACACGTAGAGTTTTTGCAGCGGCTTCTTAAAGTGAAAGTTACGCACAGATTTTACGAAGATTTTCATGAATGAGGCCCATTGAAATTAAGCCTTAGAAACTGGTTTTGAAAATCGACCTTTAATATTTGCATCGGCTGACAACATTTTGAAATATTGGTCAGGCATTTTGCAGCTAATTTTACTGTAGGGACTTTTATTTTGAAAATCAGACATCACAGGAAGTGTGAAAAAAGCAAGGAGAATGTCTGTTAGCAAAGCATGAGAAAAGCACACAGTAAAACAGACTCAAATGGAAAGATTCAAACTTTATTTGAACTCCTACAGAAGCAATGCCTGTGTCTGTGTTTTGTACACTCACTTTTGGTTAAAGTTATACAAGTTTGCTGTATGTTGTTGTCTGTTTGTACTTGTTTATTGCAGTTTCACTCTTTCAAGAAATGACCATTAAAGCTAAAAACTGTTCCAACAGGCTCATCATTGAAAAGAGTTAAGCTAGCTGTCTAGCTGGAACATTAAACGCCTCAGCGAGGACAGTACACTACAGATTATTCAAAACATTCAGATTCTAAGTAAACATGTATTTTTCCAAATTGACAAGAAGCTTTTCCAACTACCAAAGCAAGTTAAATCTGCTGTATGGAAGGTACAGCGGCGTGAAAAAGTATGTGAACCTTTTGAAATTTCTCACATTTCTGCTTAAAATCACCATCAAATGCGATCTGATCTTTGTCAAAATCACACCAATGAAAAAACAGTGTCTGCTTTAACTAAAACCACCCAAACATTTATAGGTTTTCATTTTTTAATGAGGATAGCAGGCAAATATTGACAAAAGGGGAAAGAAAAGTAAGTGAACCTTCTGCCTAAGGAGACTTTAAGAGCAATTATTTCCCAATTTTACCAAACAATTTAAATCAGAGTGTGTCCAATCACTGAGGAATGGCTTAAAGCTGCCCTGCCCACTATGAAAGACACTCATGGTAAGCACTGTGTCTTGATGTGAAGCAATGTCTGTTGTTCATCATGGCTCGCTCAAAGCAGCTGTCTGAAGCCCTCCAATCTAGAATTGTAGATTTGTATAAAGTTGGAAAAGGTTACAAAACCATCTCTAAAAGTCTTGATGTTCATCAGTCTACAGTTAGAGAAATTATGTACAAATGGAGAGAGCTTGGCACTGTTGCTTCTTTACCGAGGAGTGGCCTTTCAACAAAAATAACGCCCAAAGTTCAGCGCAAAATACTCAGAGAGGTAAAAAAGAACCCTAGAGTGTCTGCTAAAGACTTACAGAACGTACTGGCACAGTCCAATATCTCTGTGCATACACTGACTACATGTAAAACAACAATCCAGTATCTCTGTGTTTACACTGACTACATGTAAAACAACAGTCTAGAATTGTGCTCATCAGAGGACTCCACAGAGGAAGCCACTACTGTCTAAAAAAACATTGCTGCAAGTTTAATGTTCGCGAAAAAATCACCTAGACACTCCACAGAACTTCTGGCAAAATATTTTGTGGACTGATGAAACTGAGAAACACACAACGTCATGTTTAGAGGAAAAATTAAACAGCTCACCAACATCAACACCCCATCCCCACCGTGAAGCCTGGTGGAGGGAAATTATAGTTTAGGCCTGTTTTGCTGCCTCAGGGCCTGGACAACTTGTAATCATTAGTGGAAAAATGAATTCAAAAGTTTATCAGATGTTTTACAAGAAAAGTTGAGTCTGTCTGTCAGACAGTCGAAGCTTAAAAGAGGAAAGAAGCTGCAACAAGACAATGATCCAAAACACAATAGTAAATCAACTTGAGAATGGTTTCAGAAGAACCAAATACACATTCTGGAGTGGCCAAGTCAAAGTCCTGACTTGAGATGCTGTGGCATGACCTCAAAACAGCAATTCATGCACGACATCCAAGGAATCTGACTGAACTGCAGGAATTTTTTAAGAATGGTCCAAAGTTGATCAGATCGATGTGCCAGACTGATCTGCAACTACAGGAAGCGTCTGGTAGAAGTTATTGCTGCCAAAGGGGAGGCAACCAGATATTAAATGTAAGGGTTCACTTACTTTTTTTTTTCTCCTTCTGTTATTGTTTGCATGTTATCCTCATTAAAATATGTAAACCTATAAATGTTTGGGTGGTTTTAGTTAAAGAAGACAGTTTTTTCATCTGTGTGATTTTGACAAAGATCAGATCACATTTAATGGTGATTTTAAGCAGAAATGTGAGAAGTTTCAAAAGGTTCACATACTTTTTCATGCCGCTGTAGTTTGTTTTATTAGATTTGAGCTAAAAATACAGCTAAAAACAAGATAATAGTATAATAATATTCACTTCAGCAAATATCAAGTCTTCAAATTTCACAGTCTAATTTAAGAATTTTAAATTCAGTTAGACTGAGCCAAGTGAGAGAAGTTTGGCTTCTTGAATCTGCTCTTGGAAAAAAATTCACTGCAAATGTGACATTTTGATCAGTCACATTTAAGGACCTGAACAACTGAAATAAAATAATACATACATTGTTTTTCATTTTAAAAGTAACGTGTAAATTCATGCAGTATTTACGATTCCATTTTTCGTGAAACAATCTACCTTTCATGCTCTTGCTTGTAGCAGTTTACATTTATCATTCAAAGGCGAATTAATGGTAATGTCTGTAAGCCATTTTCAATCAACCAGGAAGTACCATCACATTAGTCCTGACTAGAACCAGGAAGTACCATCACATTAGTCCTGACTAGAACCAGGAAGTACCATCACATTAGTCCTGACTAGAACCAGGAAGTACCATCACATTAGTCCTGACCAGAACCAGGAAGTACCATCACATTAGTCCTGACCAGAACCAGGAAGTACCATCACATTAGTCCTGACCAGAACCAGGAAGTACCGTCACATTAGTCCTGACTAGAACCAGGAAGTACCGTCACATTAGTCCTGACCAGAACCAGGAAGTACCGTCACATTAGTCCTGACCAGAACCAGGAAGCACCATCACATTAGTCCTTGTCACGTCACTTTTCTTCCCGGAAGACCCGATTGGTACCGTTAGCCTTACTTCTTTTACATTGCTTTATTCTTATTGAAATTTTAATATAACACAGACGAAACTAATCTATTAAACACAAAATTCCCTCACAGATTTAAACAAAGCAAATGATTGTAAAATGAGATTTTTACTGTTTAAAGCCGTAAATGCCTGATTAAGCTAGTTCGCGCTGCTATCTGTTAGCTTAAAATGGCGATAAATAAATGTGCAGTTTTGGGCTTTCTATTGGCAAACTTTTGTAAGATACATTCATAAATATCAATATAAAGAAATAATATTAAATGTACACTTACAAATAATGTGTTTAAAGGACGCAATTTCGGTCTGCGCATGCGTCATTGACCTAAAAAGGAACTTCCGGACGAATCGGGTTACCGGTACGAAAAGTGACTTGACAGTCCTGACCAGAACCAGGAAGTACCATCACATTAGTCTTGACCAGAACCAGGAAGTACCGTCACATTAGTCCTGACTAGAACCAGGAAGTACCATCACATTAGTCCTGACTAGAACCAGGAAGTACCATCACATTAGTCTTGACCAGAACCAGGAAGTACCGTCACATTAGTCCTGACTAGAACCAGGAAGTACCGTCACATTAGTCCTGACCAGAACCAGGAAGTACCGTCACATTAGTCCTGACTAGAACCAGGAAGCACCGTCACATTAGTCCTGACCAGAACCAGGAAGTACCATCACATTAGTCTTGACTAGAACCAGGAAGTACTGTCACATTAGTCCTGACCAGGCTCCAGTTAGCGCGCGCAGCAGATACTTTTTCGGCCAAGATGGCGGCTGGCGCAACTCGGCAACTCTATGGCTGAGTGATTAGTGCTAGTTTGTGCACCGTAATCACCATATTGGCTGACCAAGAAAGATTTGTTGCTACTGTTTTGGACTACTTCACTTCTGTGTCGATACCTCTCTCGTATTTTGGACTATTTTGCTCCTAAGGACTAATTGCCTGCACGTGTGCGTGCCCACGTTTACCTGCGCTCATGCCGAAACCGGAGAAAAGGAAGGAGAAAGCGCACCAGCACAAGGGCTCATCCATCCAAGGTGGCTCTTCAGGGGGTTTAGCCACAGATGTGGCTGAGTTCCACAGCTATGCTGCAGTAGCGGCTGATACCAGCGCAGACCAGATCTCCTTACCTGCATCGCCTGGCTCCACTCCGGACCCAAAAAGAGGAAGGACCGAACCGACCTGGCTGGAGCTACAAGAGAACATCGTACGACTTGTGAGCGCAAAGCTGGACAGCAACAATGAGACACTGACGGAGAAGATTGACTCGAGCACCAAAAGTCTTGCTGACCTTATTAAGACCAACACTCACGCAATCAAGGAGCTGTCTGAACGATGTGACAATTTGTTCAAAGACCTCGGAGAAACACAGGTCACTGTGGCGGCAGTCCAGACTGTCACAGTGGACCACGAAAAGAGGATTGTCTACCTGGAGGAGAAGATCAACGCCTTGGACCGCTACACAAGACGTGCGAATCTGCGGCTTTACGGGCTTCCGGAGATCGAGGGAGAGGACGTCAAGAAGCGCTTTATGGAGCTGTGCCATCGGGTTGTCCCTGATGTCCGGGAGACAACGTTAACCTTTTACGTGGACGTGTGCCACCGCATCGGGAGGCGGCAGGAAAACAAGACTCGCCCCGTAATCGCCCGCTTTACCTCCCGAGCCTTCAAAGACAGACTCTGGAGGTGCGCCAAGGATTCGGACTTTATGACTGCTCAGAAGCTCAGATTTGGTGAAGACTTGACCGACCAGGACAAGGAAACAAGGAATCGCCTGTGGCCGCACGTTGAGGCAGCCAGGGCTCAAGGTAAACGGGCTTTCTTCGTGGGGCCCAAAGCTATTATAGACGGAAAGGAATATAAACATTAAATGTCAGCTGTGTTTACATGCTAATAATATGACAAAAGGTGATAAAGTGCCATTTACCTAGCACTTCTCTTTATTTAAGACTTTTTCTTTTTTTTTTTTTTTTTTTTTGTGTGTGTGTGTGTGTGTGGGGGGGTGTTTATGTCTATATCCATTTGTTCACTCAATGTAAGGGGGTTAAGAGACTTGTTAAAAAGAAAGGCTGTTTTTTTGTTTTGTAAGAGGCTCAAAACTGATTTCGTTTTCTTACAAGAAACACATGCATTAAAAGAGGATCACAAGTTTTGGAAATCTCAATGGGGAGAAGAGATATGATTATCATATGGAACAAACAAATCGGCCGGCGTGGCCATTTTGAAAGACCGATTTCAAGGCAAAATATTAAAATCGATCTGTAACAATGACGGAAGATGGTTAATTTTAGTTATTGAAAGTGCAGATAATCTACTTATTTTAGGTAATATATATGGCCATAATAGTAGCCATAAAATATACAACTTCTTCAAGATTTCCAAAAAGAAATAAGTAATCAAGTCCAAATCTTCCCCAATGCTAACATCATTTTAGGAGGTGATTGGAACTCAATCAATGATCCTAGGATTGATTGTTGCCCGCAGAGACTGCATGGTTCTTTTGGTGAAACCAAGACACTTTGTAATAAATTAAATTGTTGTGATATTTGGAGAGTGAGAAATCCTAATAAACTTCAATTCACGTGGTGTAATAAAACTGCTTCTCTACAATCAAGGTTAGACTATTGGTTAATCTCCACAGAACTAACAAATAAAGTTATTGATACCAGTATTGAACCCTCTGTACTAACTGATCATAAAATGATCGCTCTATCTGTCAAATTGACCCCTGATTCACAAAGCTTTAATGCCCAAACAACTATTGGAAGTTAAATAACTCATTGCTAGAAGACTGTAAACTAAAGGATGTTATTGTAAAATTATACAGGATAATTTTGAAATTGCAAAAAAAAATGATTCATATGGTAACCAATGGGAATATACAAAATTTTTAATTAGAACAGCAGCAATAAAAAGAGGGAAAGAATTAGCAAAAGAAAGAAATATAAGGGAAGAAATTATTCTGAAAGAAATTATTGCATTTTATGAGAAGCAGAATCCCTCTGAGAATGAAAAAACTACATTGCATCAATTACAACTGGATTTAGACTCATTGTATCAATATAAGGCCAGAGGAGCATTTATAAGATCAAGGCAGAAATGGTTGGAGGAAGGCAAAAAAAACACAAAGTATTTTTATAATTTGGAAAAAAGAAATACAAGTCACTCTTCAATCTTGAAACTAAAAGTTAATGATTCTGTCTCTGAAGACCCACAAATAATCTCGTCCTTTGTAACTGAGTTCTACAAAAAACTATACTCCTCAAGCACTCTTAACTCAGCTGGCTTTCTATCTACTATAGAACCAAACGCAAGGATGATAAGTGATGACTCTAAACGAACTTGTGACCAAAAATAACTGTCGAAGAGCTTAAACAAAGTATTGTCAAACTTAAAGATAACAAAGCGCCAGGCAATGATGGCTTAACAAGCGAATTTTACAAAGAATTTAGAGATCACTTATTAGAGTTTTTATTCAATGTGTATTGTGAGGCTATTGAAAAAGGAGAACTGCCTCCTACAATGTCACAAGGTTTAATCACTTTAATTCCGAAGGCAAATAAAGATATGTTACTAATCGATAATTGGAGGCCAATCACTTTAATTAATAATGATGCCAAGCTTTTTGCTTTGGTCTTCTCTCAAAGAATAAAACACTGCCTAAATGAAATAATTGATGATTGTCAGTCAGGGTTCATGAGTGGGAGACATATTAGTAACAACATTAGGTTAGTATTGGATATAATTGATTATTGTGATGTTCTTGATTTACATGGGATCATGCTCTTTGTCGATTTTTACAAGGCATTTGACTCGATAGAGCACTCATTTTTATATGATCTGTTAGACTTCTTCGGCTTTGGAGAATACTTTCAAAAAATAATTCATATTATGTATAAAAACTGTACCAGCTCTGTCAAATTGCACTCAGGGACTACTATGCGGTTTAATATCAACAGGGGGATCAAACAAGGCGATCCTATCGCCCCCTATCTGTTTTTGCTGGTAACGCAAGCACTTTCAATTTTTATTCATCAGAATCACTTTAATGGAATTTTTATTGGTGAAAATGAAATAAAATGTAGTCAATTGGCAGATGATACAACCCTCTTCTTGCAAGGAAAGTCTGAGATTCAGAAGGCTATTCAGTGCTTAACAGTATTCTCCCAAGCCTCTGGACTTCGAGTCAACATTAACAAATGCGAATTATTAGCAATTAGAGATGGTGTATTGGCTGAAACATCAGTTCATGATATCCCTGTCAAAGATGAGATTTCATATTTGGGAGTCAAGATAAGCAGGAATCAAAATCAAAGAAATCAGAATAATTTTCTTTAATAAAAAAAGTTAAAAGTCGGTTTAATTTGTGGCTTTCACGAGATTTATCCATCTATGGCCGTGCATTACTTTCCAAGGGTGAAGGTCTGTCTAGACTCATATACCCAGCAATGGTAATGAGTGTCCCAAAAAGTACAATTAGGCTTATAGATAAAGAAATCTTTAACTTTATTTGGAAAAATAAATGTCATCACCTTAGAAAACAGATATTATGCAACTCTATGAAAGATGGAGGCATAGACATTATAGATTTTGAAATGGCTAATACAATGTTAAAAACTAAATGGTTAAAAAATTATATGATAAATAAAAAGCAATTATGGTACCTCATTCCTAATTTGGTTTTCGAAAAAGTGTGTGGTATTGAACTCCTTTTAAAATGTGATTATGATGTTGCAAAACTCTCCATCAAACTATCAAATTTTCACAGGCAAACTTTACTCTCATGGAGTGATGCATACAAACACCATTTTGCACCTGGGCGTATTCCAATATGGAACAACAAATATATTAAATATAAAAGGAAAAGTTTATTTCTTCATAACTGGTTTAGTAAAGATGTTTTATTAATATCTCAAATGTTTAACACAAATGGTATATTCTATAACTATACTGACTTTACTAGAAAATACAATCTCATTACTACAGAAACAGAATTCAACATGGTGAGGAACTCAATCCCTGCAGGTGTTGTAAGCATGTATCAAACCACTGAGAACTTGAATAATCTAAAGCTGGACCTTTGCCCTATGATTGGAGGCATAAAATTAATTGACAAAAAGTGCAACAATAAATTTATTAGGAAAATCCTAAAAAACAAAAATGTTAGTGTTGGTCAGTATAAATGGAACACAATTTTTGAAAAAAATATTAATTGGAAATATATTACAAATGAAGTGTCAAAATATTGTCTGTACAACAAAACTAAGGAAGTTACATTTAAGATTATGCATAATATCTATCCCTCAAATGTATACTTAAAAAGATTCAACAATGAAATCAATTTGAACTGCACCTTTTGTAAAATGCTCCCAGAATCAACATCACATCTCTTTTTTGAATGTATTTTTGTACAATCTTTTTGGTTGGAGGTTGAAAGTTTTATCAAAAGAAAGACTCAAAATAACGATGTAAAGTTGGAGAAAAAGGAAATTATACTACAGTTTTCGAAACATACAGATACCAAAATAAGATATTTAATTAACCTAATTATTATTTTGGGGAGAAACTATATTCATAAGTCAAAGTGGTCACAGAAAACACCCAGGATTATAGAGTTTCTGGCTGAGACAAAATGTTACTTTAGGGCATTAAAGGATAGCAAAAACAAAAAAGCATTAAAAGCACTAACTATATACGACGATTATAAATTATATGAAATTTGAGTGTTTAGTGCTGCAAATGTGTGTTGTTCTGAAAGTTTATGGGAACATTTAAAATACATGTGACAGGTCGAACCATATTTAATAATAATAATAATAATAATAATGTACTTACACCTGTCTGCTGTCTGATAAATGATGTTCTGCAGTAAATTAATCAATTAAACAAGACTTAAAGTGCAAAAAAACAAAACAAAACTGGAAAATCCTTGTTATTAAAAAAAAAACAAAAACACCTCCTTGCTTGTCTGTCTGTTCGTTTAATGTTATTTATTTTTTTTAGTTTAGTGTAGTTGTTCTTGTTGCTGTTTCGTTGTTTATTTTGTTGCTGTTGTTTGTTTATTGTCTGTATATTTGTTTCTGTGTGTCTATTTGTTTCTTGATTTGCTTCGTTGAATGTCTATTTTGTGTTGCTAATAATAATAAAAAAAAAAAAAAACAAAAAACATTAGTCCTGACCAGAACCAGGAAGTACCATCACATTAGTCCTGACCAGAACCAGGAAGTACCGTCACATTAGTCCTGACCAGAACCAGGAAGCACCATCACATTAGTCCTGACCAGAACCAGGAAGTACCATCACATTAGTCTTGACTAGAACCAGGAAGTACTGTCACATTAGTCCTGACCAGAACCAGGAAGTACCATCACATTAGTCTGACCAGAACCAGGAAGTACCATCATATTAGTCTTGACTAGAACCAGGAAGTACCATCACATTAGTCTTGACTAGAACCAGGAAGTACCGTCACATTAGTCCTGACCAGAACCAGGAAGTACCATCACATTAGTCTTGACTAGAACCAGGAAGTACCGTCACATTAGTCCTGACCAGAACCAGGAAGTACCATCACATTAGTCTTGACTAGAACCAGGAAGTACCGTCACATTAGTCTTGACTAGAACCAGGAAGTACCGTCACATTAGTCTTGACTAGAACCAGGAAGTACCATCACATTAGTCTTGACTAGAACCAGGAAGTACCGTCACATTAGTCCTGACTAGAACCAGGAAGTACCATCACATTAGTCTTGACTAGAACCAGGAAGTACCGTCACATTAGTCCTGACTAGAACCAGGAAGTACCGTCACATTAGTCCTGACTAGAACCAGGAAGTACCGTCACATTAGTCCTGACCAGAACCAGGAAGTACCGTCACATTAGTCCTGACTAGAACCAGGAAGCACCATCACATTAGTCCTGACCAGAACCAGGAAGTACCATCACATTAGTCCTGACCAGAACCAGGAAGTACCATCACATTAGTCTTGACTAGAACCAGGAAGTACTGTCACATTAGTCCTGACCAGAACCAGGAAGTACCATCACATTAGTCTGACCAGAACCAGGAAGTACCATCATATTAGTCTTGACTAGAACCAGGAATACTGTCACATTAGTCCTGACCAGAACCAGGAAGTACCGTCACATTAGTCCTGACTAGAACCAGGAAGTACCGTCACATTAGTCCTGACCAGAACCAGGAAGTACCATCACATTAGTCTTGACTAGAACCAGGAAGTACCGTCACATTAGTCCTGACCAGAACCAGGAAGTACCGTCACATTAGTCCTGACTAGAACCAGGAAGTACCGTCACATTAGTCCTGACTAGAACCAGGAAGTACCGTCACATTAGTCCTGACTAGAACAGGAAGTACCGTCACATTAGTCCTGTGCTTAGGTCTCAGAGAATAGACAGCTCTGCTTGGACTAGCACCAGCCTCTGAGGACCTCAGGGACCAGCCTCCTGCTGGTGCCAGAGTCAGGACTAAACGTGGACCAGAGTCAGGACTTAAAGTTTATCAGACTCAGGACTAAACGTGGACCAGAGTCAGGACTAAACACAGACCAGACTCAGGACTAAACGTGGACCAGAGTCAGGACTAAACACGGACCAGAGTCAGGACTAAACACACCAGACTCAGGACTAAACGTGGACCAGAGTCAGGACTAAACGTGGACCAGAGTCAGGACTAAACGTGGACCAGAGTCAGGACTAAACGTGGACCAGAGTCAGGACTAAACGTGGACCAGAGTCAGGACTAAACGTGGACCAGAGTCAGGACTAAACGTGGACCAAGTCAGGACTAAACGTGGACCAGAGTCAGGACTAAACGTGGACTGGTGCTCAGATCCTGAAGATGCCAGGCAGGTCTCCACTGTGTCAATGTTTAAATCTAGGTTTGTCAATGCAAATGACTGAAACAGTTTTATCTGCACTATTTATTGTTTTCATTTACATTTTATGATGATTACATTTAGTAATGTTTTGTTTTGTACTGTGTTTTAATTTATCCTTTACTGCTTTGTAAAGCAGAAAAATAATTGCTTTGTGAAAGTATCTGCTCTATAAATGGTAAATAGTAAAGGTCTCTATTTATATAGCTCTTTTCCACCTTCCAAGGCACTCAAAGCGCTTTACAACCAGGGATCCACTCACCCAGTGTACGCAAACAGTGCGGCAATATGGGTTAAGTGTCTTGCCCAAGGACACAACGTCCTGACAGGATCAGGCTTTGACAAACAGATATGGCCAAATAAATGTGCCTTGCCTGTGTGCGACAACCTATTTTACACATGAGTAAAGGCTTGATTCATAAATGTGTCCTTTACCTGTCCCAGTACTGGTTCTGGGCCTGGTTTCTTCTTAAACATGGATCATTAGTTCTTCTGAAGCAGACACAAACACACAGTATGTTGAAACTAACTGTTGGTTGTTACTACAAACACATGGTGGTGTGGGACAATCTTTTTGCTCATGTCATGTTGTGTGTGTTCCAGTGTTTCCCAGTGCTCCGGAGAGACCTGGTCTGCCCTGCCCTGGAGAGGACAGTGAGTACCACATGTACCCTTTTATACTCTGCATCAGGAGAGGCTAAACTGTGGACATGCAGCGCTGATTGTCTGATTCCAACTCACAGTGACAGTGAACTTTGATTTCCATTTTCAATCTGATCTAGTTTACTCAAACACTAAAAATACCAAATATGTGTGTGTTTGTTGGCAGAGACATTATTTGTATTATTTGGAGAACACATATTTTAGATCTGACATGAGAGTTGTGACTGTCTGCTGCTGTGCTTACATTGCTGCAGCTGCTGGTGTAAAGTGTTTTCCTTTACATTTTTAGTCTTTATAATCCATGTGCAATTATACAATATATGATATTTACAATGAAAGAGCAATTGTCTTTTTCTCTTTTTTTTAAAATTCTCTTTATCCATTTACACTAATAAATGCTGTCCAAACACAACACCAGACAGATCTGTACATCACTCTGAACTGAGTTTTAGACATAATGGCCCTCATTTATCAAAGTTGCGTATAAAATGGTCTCAATTTTGGGTCTACACTGAAAATACACCAGAGGGCGCGTGGCATTTATGAAGACGGGTGTACCTGCTCACTTTAGGTGTACACAAGGCCTGATCTTGATAAATGCAGCAGACAAAAAGCAGCATTATTTGCATGAAACGCCCTAAAATGTGCACGTTGCTCTTTTTTGGAACGAGCCATGGCCCACGAGCACGAGGACAGGACTGCGCAGGGAACCAAGACCACACAGGACAGCAGCTTGAACCCGTCCAGACTGGGCCACTGCCCGCTCGCGCTCATCCTTTCCCGAAATTAATCAGTTCAATGACTGAACGCTTTGGTTAACAGTGGAACCAGGTGCACGCTGTGAACCATGGACGGAACCCAACCTGTCTGGACCCAGACGGGGCTAAATAGGCCAGTGTCTACACACGCCCGGTACCAGCGCACAAGTACGGCACCGCTCACATCAACCGAACCCATCTGAATGACCCGGACCAAAGTCCACTGCTCTACACTTTCCCTGGAATTAGCGCATGGAGCTCGGATGCAGGATCAAAACTGGACTGGACTGGACTGGGTCAGGTCTTTTTGTGATCACGCTTTGGTGAGTCTGCTTTTGGTTCCGCTGTTGGTTCTGCTGTGACCTGTGGCCCATATGTGTTTATTCAAAGCATAGTTTTGCTGATTTACAGTATGCTTAATTTGGAATGAGTTTTACAATGTGAAAAGGCACAGCCTAAAGAAAGTTTATTTAATAATTTTCTACTGGCTAAAGTTTATGCGAATGCTGATTTCACTGCAATATTTGTCAAATTGATTAAGGGTAAAACAGTTTGTGCAGCTAAAAGTAGTTGTCCAGTGCATTTTAGTGATTGTTTGAGATTGGCGTACTATTTACACAACCTGTACGCTCAGTCAATGTTGATAAATCCCTCGAGTCCCTCAGTTTGGTCATACACCACATACACACCCAAATTTCACTGTACGCAACTTTGATCTGGACAGACTTCAAGCTGAATACTTTGATTGGACAAAGCACCCACCCCCGCCTCACTGGTGTTTTTAGCCAATCACAGTACATAATTATAAATAAGGCTCCTGCCAAATCCAATTGGTGAAATGCATAATTTTTCTCTTTCACAAAGCGCTTGTTCTTGTTCTTGTTCTCTGTTCAAACTGACTCAAACGCCTTAGCCACAGTCTTTTACCTGCCACGTTGCCATGTTTGTTGTTTTGCTGTGAGCACGCCTGGCACTCGCTGCTGTCGTCACATCTGTAAATCCCGCCTCCTCCTGTAGAGAAGCCTTCTGATTGGTACGGTATTCCATCCTCAGTTTGAACCATCGAGCGGGAGCCCTTCAAGATTGTATCTCATGGATTTGTAATCAACAAATACAGCGAGAATTCATTTTGCTGCACAAGGTTAGACCCAACATCGGTATGAGGAGGGTCTAAGGACGGGGATGTTGGGAAATTTTCCATTTGTCTGTTTGTTGTTGGACAGTCTGCTTCTGTGGTTCTGAATAAAGTCTTTTTCTGTTTTTTCATGTTTTTGTTAGGATTACCCCTGCCGTACACTAAGTGTGAGCAAAACTTGAAAAGTGCTTAAAGCAGGTGCAGTGCTAGCGTACGGAAAGAATCCGTAGAGAGTCTATTTTTGTTGGAGGTTGCAGAGGTCTGATGTGACTTTCATGTCATATTAGGAGATCTGGGACATTTTTCTGATGTCTAACGTATTTATTATTGTGTTGTTTTTTAAATTAACTGAATGATTTATTCAGCGGAGAGTGTGCCAGGGCAAATTGTTTTTCATTGCTATGATACTTTATATTTTATGCACATGAAAAATAACCTAACTAAATTAAACTAGACTTGAATTTAACTGAATGTTTTATTATCAAATGTGAAAGGATAATCCATGGTCACACAAAAGTGTGGCTGAGCCAATGCACAATAACAGTTATTAAGAACTTTAGAGCTCCAAACACAATTAGTTCAGTCTTTTTTTGCTCAGAGTAAGAAAAGTGTTCCATCCATGAGTTGATTTGATGAATACAGGCTGACAAAGTTAGCGGTGGATCATTAGAATGAGGTTACAGTGGGATGTAGGTCTGCAGGTCGTCTGCATACACCTGGAATGCAACATTTTATTTCTTAAAAATAAGACTAAGGGAATTACAGTGCCTTGCAAAAGTATTCAACCCCCTTGAACTTTTTTACATTTTCTCTTATTATGACCCCAAAAATCTAACATATTTCACTGAAACTTTGGTGAAAGACCAAATCTTTGGTCTTCACACAAAGACCAAAGACTTTGTGTTAGTAGTTGCACACAATTGTGAAGTGGAAGGACAGTCATACATGATTTATTATTTTTTTTACAAATTAAAACCTGAAAAGTAGACGTGCAAAATGATCCAACCTCCTTTTCTTCTGAGTGCAACACATTACTTTTAGAGGCTTTAGAAGGTTCCAATGTTGACCTAACAAATAAATAGATGTAGTAAGTTTGTTTATTACTACAATATTTGGCATTGGCCTCACAACGGAAGCACCAAATATGTAGTAATTTATTATATCTTGATACCGGCCTTAAAAGACGGAACCAAAATATGTAGTTTAAAGATTTATCTGACCACTGTAAGGTGAAACACAGAACAGTGAGTACAGATAAAACTTCATAATTTGATAAATAGAATCATAATAGAGATACATTATTCGGGGCACCACTCACCAAAGTGAGAAAAAGTTGATTCTAATACCAAATATTTTAATTAATTAACAATTTATTGATTAATTAATTAATTAGTCTAATCTGAAGGTTGTAAGATCTTTCCACATTCCCATTGACTCCATTTGAAAATTAATCATGCACTTAACCAAAATAAGTTGTGGTTTATGAAGATTTATTGACCAGAAAATGACATACAGTGTTTAAATAAAGTATGCAGATGAGTTTCAAATAATGCACAATAAGAGTAGACTGTTATCTAAACCTATTTGCATTAACTATGTCTATACCAGCCCATGTGACAGTTTATACGACCAGAGTCTGAAGATGGCGGACGTCCTTTGTCTCCAGAGAGGTCACGCTGTGAGGAGCTGGCCTGGGCTGCACCGAGGCACGTTGTGGCTTGGGTGAAAGGGGAAGACCGGTTGAAGTTGCAGAAATGTCCGTTGCTGAATGTTCTGCCTTAGCAATGTTCACATTTAAAATTGTGGAGAGAGATGGAGTTTAGGGCGTGGGCCCAAGAAGTCTTTGTCTTTCCATCTCTGGGCTGAAGTTGAAGATTCTGAAAGTTCTCAAAAAAAAAGGAGTTTTGGCTTCTTGGATCTTGTGTGGCTTACAAGAAGTCCCAAAAGATCTGATCCAGAGGCCCCAAAGTCTAGTGCTCCATTTCTGCATCGAGACCAGGCCTCGGCTTAGTTCAGATGCACATGTTCACCACTTTCCATGAGAGAACTTGTCCGAGCGGCTGCAGAAACTGACCACTCGTGTGTCCGGCAAAAACTTGAAGAGAGTGTGAGATTGTGTGTTGAGCTTCTCCTGAGCAGAAGTCCTCCCCTTTGGTGGGTAAATTGTCCATCAGCCTGAAGCTCTGCTTTATCTCAGAGCACTGGGGGTTTTATGATGCCTGATATTTTCAGGTCTCCTTTGTGCTCAGCGTTTCTTACAGAAGTCGAGCTGTTCTCACACAAATGCACAGTATAGATACACAATATTGACATGGTCACACTTTGTACATGGCAATTCATCCTGTGAAAACAGTTCTGAATTAATAGTCTTTTTCTCCCAAAACCATCTGTCATCAGTATTTGGTTTGGGTCTTTCTTTGCTTTGCCCCGTGTCATCAATCACCATCACATTCCTATGCGGGTGAGGGGTTGATGCATCCTGTGTCCTTTGAACCTTCCAGTTTTTGGGCAAAACGCTGAAAATTGATCAGATGATCAGATGTGCAGTGAATGTTTCACTACATAGAGTCCACCTGTGTGTAATCTACTCTCAGTATAAATGTAGCTGTTCTGTAAAAACCTCAGAGGTTTGTTTGAGAGTATTGGGGAGCGGTCAGCACCATGAAGTCCAAAGAACACACCACACAGGTCAGGGATAAAGCTGTGGAGAAGTAAAAAGCAGGATTAGGTTATGAAAAGATTTCCAAGGCTCTAAACATCTCACAGAGCACTGTTTACACCATCATCCATAAATGGAAGGAGTATGACACAACTGCAAATCTACCAAGACCAGGCCGTCTACTTAAACTTACAGTTTGAACAAGGAGAGAACTGGTCAGAGATGTAGCCAAGAGGTCCCCGGTGACTCTGGAGGAACTGCAAAGATCCACAGCTCAGGTTAGAGAATCTGTCAACAGTACAACTTTTAGTTCTGCACTACACAAATCTGGCCTTTATAGAAGAAAGCCATTGCTGAAAGAAAGCCATAAGAAATCATGTTTTCACTTTGCCAAAAGCCATGTGGGGGACACAGTAACCATGTGGAAGAAGATGCTCTGGTCAGATGAGACCAAAATTGAACTTTTTGGCCAAAATGCAAAACGCTATGTGTGGCAGAAACCTAACACTGCTCATGACTCTGAATGCACCATCCACACAATCAAAAATACAAGTGGCAGCATTATTTTCTGCACGTGCTTTTCTTCAGCAGGGACAGGGAATATGGTCAGAGTTGATGGAAAGATGGATGGAGCCAAATACAGGTAATATTGGAAGAAAACCTGTTGGAGTCTGAAAACACTTGAGACTGGGGCGGAGGTTTATCTTCAACAGGACAACGACCCCAAACATAAAGCCAAGGCTACATGGAATGGTTAAAACAAAACATATTCATGTCTTAGAATGGCCCAGACAAAGCCCAGACCTAAATCCAATCGAGAATCTGTGGCAAGATCTGAAAACTGCTGTTCACAAACACACTCCATCTAATCTGACTGAGCTGGAGCTATTTGCAAAGAAGAATGGGCAAAAATTTCAGTCTCAAGATGTGGAAAGCTGGTAAACATACCCAAGAGACTTGGAGCTGTAACTGCAGCAAAAGGCAGTTCCACAAATATCGACTCAGAGGGGTTGACTAATTTTGCACGCCTACTTTTCAGGGTTTAATTTGAAAAAAAAAAAAATAGATCATGTATGACTGTCCTTCCACTTCACCATTGTGTGCAACTTAGTGTTGGTCTTTCACACAAAGTTTCAGTGAAATATGTTGATTTTTGTGGTCATAATAAAGAAAATGTAAAAAGTTTAAGGGGGTTGAATACTTTTGCAAGGTACTGTAGATATCAAGAAAAAGGAGCAGGCCCAAAATTGAGCCTTGTGACACAGACAATCAACAAGAACTGACATGTCTTTCAAATAGAAGCCAAACCGTTCTAGTGCTGTTCTTTAACTCCCACACAATTCAAAACCAGATAAAGAATGTTTGACAAATCAACAATCTTGTGAAGTCCCCACTGTCACGGTTTTGGGCTTTACAAAAATAAATGGAATTGAATTGAATAAAACTCAAACATCCAACTTTTCCCCAAACACTTACATAGACATGTATGTGACCTCTTCCTCTTTAGAGTCAGTGCAGTCTGAGCCGGCCCCCAGGAGCCAGCCATGTCTACAATGTTTAAACGTATCGGCCATTTTGATCAGCAAGTTTCAGTTTCCAAAATTATCCGAAACTATCTGTGTGTCTCACTGGATGGTTCTATTCACCAACAATCACATTTGTTCTTCCAACATCTGTTTTCTTCTTCTAACCACTGGTTTTTGCTGACAGAGGATTAGCTGTGGAGCATCTTTCTGTCTGATCAAATGCTGCGTTTGATTTGACAGGACTCGTGGGAAAGCACAGTCATGTTTCTATAGAGACCAGAGTAATGAGGCTGTGCTCGGGTCAAAGACAAGTGTCCTGAGGGGAACGTACTGTCAGTGCTCACACATTTAACAAAGCCCATACACCACCAGGAGAAAGGCTGAGGCAGGACCAAATCAAGATGAAAGTCAATGATAAAGGATGAAGATAGATACATTTTTAGAGAAAACTTAGAAAACATGATTCAAACTTGACATTTAGCATTTTCCTTGTTTTTGCCCAATTTGGCCGCTCTGTGCACAGAACGTCAGTTAGCTTGATTATTTTGAAATACTAACATTTTGCCGGCTTGTTCATTTTCTGTTTAGTTAATTCAGCATGAAAAAAAAAATAAAATAATAATAATTATATATATATATATATATTATATAATATTATATATATATATATAATACCACACATGGAGGTCGAAGTGGGACAAAGCGTGCAAATGAGGGACATTTCACTGATGGAAAAAAATATTCATTTTATTGCATAAAGTTGAAGTATTATCATTTGTACTTGTTTGAAAACTGAAACATTCGAGCAACACAATTATTATTTGATTCTAGATTCTGCTTTAACCTTGTCACGTTGAGAATCTTTGGGGTTTTGAAGAAATTTTGTGAGTTTCACTGACATCATACCCTCCATCTTGAGCTACGGAAAATTTGCTTTGGCACAACTCACAATAAACCTATTGTGAATCTATGACTGGTTTAGTCCATGTATGTTTGTTTCCCTCCTCACGGTTATATGAGCATCTCCGTTTCTTAGGCATGGTTTTCCATGTTGTTTCGATGTGCTATGCTGTTCTTGAGGGGTGTGTCTTGATACAGAAGCCGTGACAACACGTGTTTGCAGCTGTCAATCAAGTAAAGCATAAAATCTCATGCCCAGTGCGAGGTCTGATCATCAGAAGTGCAGAGGATAGTGAGAGAGACCCCTTGACTTGGATCTTCTCTCTCTTGACGAGCTTCCAGGACAGATCCACTGACACTCGCAAGATGGCCGCCCAGATCATAGGGAACATGTACTCGCTCACTGACCAGAAGGTAATGCAGCCAAGGGTTTAGTATGAGAGACTAAGTGTGGTGTTGTTTAATGTAATGGTTTGTCTTTGTTTTACGTAGGATCTGTCACCGTATCTTCCAAGTGTCATCCCTGGACTCAAGACTTCTCTATTGGACCCAGTGCCAGAGGTATGTTTACTTAAAGTGATTCTAAACCCCTAAAAGATGAGAGAGTCTGAAGGTATAAGAAGCAGTGTGATTTGTTTATACCAAATATCAGTCATTGTATCATTGTAAATGGAATGAAATGCAATGCAGTCAGTTTTAGACTATTTTGACCTAAAAGTTTAAAATGTTCTTAGTTTGCCTAAAAATGGCCAAAGAATTTTTCTAAATTTGACTTATTTTGGTGTGATAGTTTTTGTGGTAAATATTTATCATAGTTTTACAGCAGCTAAGCTGCAAATTATGATGAAATTGACAAAAGTTGAAAATTGCAGGAAGTATTTTGAGTTCTAAAACAGAATCAGTCCACATGTTTCATCAAAAAGCATCAAAATGCAAAGACAATTTACAGGCAATTGACAGTTTTCTGTGAGTTTAAACCAACATTTAACACAATTTAAGCGTTACAAATTATTATCATTTGTCAAATCATAACGTGTGTCATTTATGTGAGTTTTGACCACATTTACAATACAGTTGCTAGAGAACAGTTGCTGCTTTTCCTCTACATATGTCATATTTGCTGGACAAAAAACTATACAACTTTATTTAAAAAATGGCCAGGCTAGATGGCGGCACGGTGGCAGAGCAGATAGCGCTCTGGCCTCACAGCAAGAAGGTCGTGGGTTCGATTCCCGCACGGCCGGGACCTTTCTGTGTGGAGTTTGCATGTTCCTCCCTGTGTCTGGTTAGTTTCCTCCGGGCACTCCCGTTTCCCCACCAACCAATAACATGCATGTTAGGGAACACTTGGTGACAGTCGGAGGTTGAGGCGCCAGGTGTTTGGGCAAATTGTCTCTGCTGAGCTGCCCTAGAGCAGTTTACTGTCACTGAGTGGGGAGGAGGGGCTCATCTCACTGTGAAGCGCTTTGTGACTCTGTCTGTGAAATGCGCTATACAAATAAAGATTACTTACTTACAAGCAAATTGTCATATGCACTTTAATTTAGCGATAAGTTCTACATTAGCCCTAGCGTTGCTCAGATCTCCTCTTGTTCCAGGTGCGTACAGTGTCTGCCAAGGCCCTGGGAGCCATGGTGAAGGGGATGGGAGAGTCCTGCTTTGATGACCTGCTGCCGTGGCTCATGGAGACTTTAGCTTCAGAACAGAGCTCTGTGGACCGCTCTGGAGCTGCTCAAGGTTTGGTTAAAACCATGTTTAAGACAAGCAACATGTTGATGAATATGTTAGGGCTTAGAGATTTCAATCCAAATGCCATGAATGACAAGGTTGGACAATTATTTTTACTTCACGGCCATACAGTATTCCAATCCAGACAATTGCCTGCTTACAATCATTGATGTAACAAATTCTTATAATTGCACATTTCTGTAAAATCTAAGCACCAGAACTCCACAATAGTTGTTTATTTGGCTGAAAAAAATGCTTTTAATTCTAATTTTTATCATACAAACTTCGAGGAAAAAAAGGTTGGAACCACTGTCTTAAATAATGAATAAATTAACCCTTTAGATGCCAAAGTAACTGCACAAAGATGTTCAAGGCTCTACTTCTCTAGACTCAGATTCTCATTTTCTGATACGTTTTTGTAGTTTGGAAAATCTTTTGTTCCACTCTGTACCAGTAAATGCATCAGAAACACAAGTTTACAGTCTTTACATTTCCTGGACTGGATTTAAAAATAAAAACACTGATTGACTCAAAATCAATGAAACACAATTTTTTCTCAGTTAAAACCAGTTCATAACAATATAAATGAATTGAATAAAAAAAATTGTAACTTGTGTTGTGTGCAGGTTTGGCAGAGGTGATGGCCGGCCTGGGCGTGGAGAAGCTCGATAAACTCATGCCAGACGTGGTGCAAACAGCCAGCAAAGTGGACATCGCCTCCCACGTGAGAGACGGATACATCATGATGTTCATCTACCTCCCTCTCACCTTTGGAGACAGGTTCACTCCCTACGTGGGGCCCATCATCCCATGTATCCTCAAGGTGAGCACTTTTACCATCAAACATAACAGAAAGCCCTCGTAGAATAGATCCATCTAAGTGGCCTGTTTGTGTTAAAGCCAATTTTCGCAAGATATAACACAACCTTTACATTAAGCAGGTGTTACTTCAATGTTGCTGCTACTGGATGTTTGGATTTCTGACCCTAGACTGAAGCTATACTGTATGATATTGACTTAGTAGTTCCCTGTTTGTTCACTAGGCTCTGGCGGACGAGAACGAGTACGTGAGAGACACAGCGCTCCGAGCAGGACAAAGGATCATCAGTATGTACGCTGAGACCGCCATCGCTCTGCTGCTGCCCGAACTCGAGCAAGGCCTGTTCGACGACCTCTGGAGAATCAGGTACAGTTTTTAATAAATAAAGTTGGCAAAGGTTAGGGTTACTGTTTTATTTTTTTTTTTTATAATGCTGCTTGTAGTTGTATCAGAACTCAGTCGTATGCTTTCGTCACGTCTTGTGCAGGTTCAGCTCCGTGCAGCTTCTGGGTGATCTCCTGTTCCACATTTCTGGAGTCACTGGAAAAATGACCACAGAAACGGCTTCTGAGGACGACAACTTTGGGACGGCAGCATCCAACAAAGTATGTGCCGGCATGTAGACCTTTTTTAAAGCTGGAACTTCATTCTTACAAATTATTAATACTTTATTTTCCTAATATAGTACATTGTTGGAAGCTGCCTGTGTAACGTTGTAGCCAAAAGACAAAAAAAAAAACAGACTTTCAAGGCGCTATTCCTGATTTTTGCTTTTTTAAAGACCCGAAGTCCCCACCCTTTGGTCACTTACATAATCTAATTATTCAGTACAAGATGTTTAAAGCTAGTTTTCCCAGGTTTTAGAAGTTAACTGTGTCGGTAATAACAATAAGCATTTCCTAGATTTTAGTGAACAAAAAGGACATTTTTTAGATGTAAATGGAACACTGAAAACAAATGTTAACCTCAGATACATTAACATTATATCTGTGTGCGTAAATGATTTTAAGTTATTTAAAAAACGGTTTTGTTCCTTTAAGTAGACATACAATGAGACTGCTCCAATTCTGTCTGAAACTTCAAATTAACTATTTTTTTAATTGTATATCCAAATAAGTGCTCACAAGCGTTGCTAAGCTCGACTGATCTTTAGTCACTTCACGCATGAGTGGTCAGCCCATTTTTTCAAAAGGTTTGTTAAAAGCTGGGAATTAGTTGGATTTTGTTTATTTAACGGGGACAATATACATTAATAAACATTTCTGTAATGTATCAGAATTAGCCCAAATGGCTATTTTTCATCTGCTGTCCCAGGACAGGTGATAGTCACCCTAAAAACAAATATTGCCCTGTGTGTGTGGTCTGTCCCCACCCTGCCCACTTACTGAACTGTAGCATTTTAATGACAGAAAAAACACATTACTGATGTGTCTCATGCTTTTACATTGTGTTTCCGGAACCAGAAGCGCTTCCCCCTAGCATATATCTCTCTCTCTTTTCCTTCTTTTCTCATTGCGCAGCAAGTGTGCGGCTTCTCTTTCCCCGCTACCGCGTAGATATACATACTCCTTCTTTCTCCTCTATTCCTTGGTCTGCGCTTATGAAAGACACGTCTTCCTCATCTCGCTTTCCTCCTCTTCTTTCACTTGTTCCACGTGTGTTTCATATAAAAGTTTCCTGTCTCTCTTTCTCTTCACTTCGTGCATCAAACACGCACTGTTTCTTCCCAGGGCATTTTGTCACTGCGGTGGTTGTGCACTGTGTCCTTGATCGCATGTGTTCAGTGTGGCTCTGCGTCTTCACCCGAACCCGCCTGGCATCACAGCTGAGTGAGAAATGTGGGACCAACTCGGCCTGAAGTTGGGTCGGGTCCGGGCTGGGTTCAGGTTCAGAATCTAAACTATAATTTACATACACAAATACAGGCTTTCTTCTTGGGTAATTAAGCTTTAACTGGTGTTATTTACATAGTTAAAGCAAATCAGATAAACAACAGACAAGCCTATGTTTATTTACATTGTATTTTTTCCTGTTCCTTTTATTACTGTTTTAATAGCATTTCACATCATTTCTCACTCCATGTCTTCCTCTCTCCAGGCCATCATCAGTGCTCTGGGAGCGGAGAGACGTAATCGGGTTCTCTCCGGTCTCTACATGGGACGTTCTGACACTCAGCTGGTGGTGCGTCAGGCTTCGCTCCACGTTTGGAAAATCGTGGTCTCCAACACTCCCAGGACGCTCCGAGAAATCCTGCCCACTCTCTTCACTCTTCTGCTGGGCTTCCTGGCCTCCACCTGCCCGGACAAGAAACGGTACAGTACAGTTGGCTTGCAGTAAAAACAAAAATGGGACAACCAGTGAGTTTGTTGGAGTGTGCTCATGGAAAAATGATTAAACTTGGATCAAATTAAGCTATGTCCTTTCTGTTTATAAAATGGCAATCTGTGTTGTTTCAGATTGCTGCCCGGACCCTTGGAGATCTTGTGAGGAAACTGGGAGAGAAGATTCTTCCGGAGATTATTCCCATTTTGGAGGACGGACTGCGCTCGGACAAAAGCGACGAGAGGCAGGGGTTTGCATCGGCCTCAGTGAAATCATGAAGTCCACCAGCAAAGATGCGGTCAGTTTATACATATTTGATAATGACACTTTTAGACATTTTATTTCATTGTTACATCATTAAAAACACACTCTGAGTTGTATTTACCCCTGCCGTACATGGAGTGCGAGTTTGGTGCTGGTCGGGACTCAGGCGGAGTGTGCGGAAAGAATCTGTAGAGAGTCTTTTTTTCCTGGAGGTCGCAGCGATCTGATGTATGGGAGCGTTGGCTATATATATATATATATAATATATAATATATATTTTTTTTTTTGATTAATCTTGTTGTCAAGTCTCTCCAATCTGAACTGAAAAAAAAAGAAATCCATTCCAAATTTTTCAGTTTTGCAACATCTTCTGCACAGTCTTTGTGTCGAAAAATATTCACTAAATTCATTCTGAGCATTTCTACAGTCAAATTAATATTGCTACAACTGGAAATTACTTTTTTGGAACAACATAGCATTTGCTTAGTTATATTTTGTTATACCTTCTGTGTGATATGAAGTCATGCAAGAGTATCTACATTTTTTTCACCTGGAGTGATTGGCCATTTCAGATTCATAAAGCTGATCAATGAATTTAGTTGGGTTCTGAGTTGGGTTTGAGTTTAATGTAGATTTGTTGTAGTTCAAAGTTAAGTCACAGTTTTGTCTTGATTTCACACAAAAAATCATATTTTAAGGTTCTAATGGCAGAAAACTTACAAACTACAGACTACTTAATGGTAACTTGGGCCAATTAAGCCGGACCTAAGGGTTATATTTTGCCACTGTGTCATACTTTGATCTCCCTGATGTATTTTGCTTAAGTAACTGTACTCAAAAGTACCTTTACTTTACTGTGTTTACAAGACAAGGTTAGGGTTAAATTGAGCCACGCAAAGTCTAACGCCTCCTGCACACTACAGGAGTTTTGGCCCAATTTTAAGCTTGATGTGCCCTTTTATGAGTTCGATGAGGTGTGGCCAGGGTAAGGATTTTTGTACGATGCCACTTCTCTCCTTATGCCTGCGGGTCACTGCGTCTCTTTTTGTCAGGAGAATCATGGTGAGGTTCACATGCTGCATGAGCGCGAGGACCTTTACAACAAGTCTCTGTCGTCTCTGTTCTTCTACCACATGATGCTACTCACAGACAAATAGTCGTTGTAAATGTCCTTATGTCTGTGGCTATGTTTCGCTAAATTGCAAAAGATCTTAAACTCCTCTATTAAGCGGGTCGGCTTAGAGTGCTTTTAGAAAAAATTAACCTTAATATCTACTGTTGCTTAGGGCTGGACAATTAACCTAACCAGACTTGTTGCTGTGTTCTTTGCAGGTGCTGGTGTTCTCGGAGTCCCTGGTCCCGACTGTGAGAAAGGCCCTGTGTGACCCCCTGGAGGAGGTCAGAGAGGCTGCAGCCAAAACCTTTGAACAGCTCCACGCAACCATCGGTCACCAGGCTCTGGACGACATCCTGCCCATGCTGCTCAAACAGCTGGTATTTCACTGGATACTCTATTAAAAGGCCGAGATTTAGCTACATTAAACTATGCATCATAACTGCACTGTTTTATCGTAACGTTTTATAATAAGGGGACATGAATTCACTGATTATTGATTTTGTATAATTCATTGATGATGTATCATCATCATTAATTCACCATATCATGAATCCAGTGGTTTCGGATGAATCATTCATGAATTCCACCATTAATTCATCCAGTGAACTAACATGGAAATCATGTTAGTTAACCATGACACTTTTAAACCTACTATAAATACAAGGAATTCATGATCAAGAGATATTTAAACCAAAAACGGTAATTCATCATGACTTTTGAAAGTCATCATGAACATCATGAGTCATGAATTCTGGTCACCAAAATTCTATTCCAAAAACAAAAAACAAAAAACAGAATCCAGCCTTAGTGCCTTGTGCTGCATTTGAGCTTGTTTTTGTTTTTTAAATAAAAATTCAAGGCTTCCTTTATAGCACCATTATTAGAAACAGCCAACCTACCCCAAATGGGTAGGTACGCAATTCCAGTGCACAATTATGAACATTGGTCCATTGAAATGTCGTACAACAATCTATAGCATGTCGTCCATGGAATGGATCTCTCCTTCACTATGTTCTCCTCGTTTTTCCTTGCCGAGAAGAGGGTCTAAGGACAGGAGAGGCTCTGGGACAGTTATTCACCTGTGTGTTCATTGTTGGACATTCCAACTCAGTATTTCTAAATAAATACCTTGGACATATTATAATTGCAAATATTCTCTTTATGTCGTGATAAAATATAAAGCCATATCACCCTGTCCAAGTTATTAGACATTCATGAAAGCTACTACAACATAATTTTTACCCAAATTGATGCTTTGACAATGTATTTGTTAAGTACTAGGCCTTTGAAATAAGTGTTTGCTCGTGCTGCTTTCTACCTTTATATCTTTTTTATATATTTACAGGATGATGAAGAGACAGCAGACTTTGCCCTGGATGGACTGAAGCAGGTTATGGCTGTGAAGAGTCGCTCCGTGCTGCCTTATCTGGTCCCAAAAGTACGTTAGGATTTTGAAAGTTTTCTGCACACGTTATTGCAGTCATTGTTGAAATACTGGTGTTTTGTTTTAGCTGACGGCTCCTCCTGTAAACACAAGAGTTCTGGCCTTCCTGTCGGCCGTGGCTGGAGACGCTCTCACTCGCCATCTCGGGGTCATCCTGCCTGCGCTGCTGTCCTCACTCAAACAAAAGCTGGGGACCGAGGAAGAGGCCCAGGTGAGAATTTGTTCTGGTATTTGACTTCCTATCAAACCATACAAAATTATATACTAAAGTCCTGAGACTGTTTAAAAAAAAAAAAAAANCACCCCGCCTCCACTGGTGTTTTTAGCCAATCACAGTACATAATTATAAATAAGGCTCCTGCCAAATCCAATTGGTGAAATGCATAATTTTTCTCTTTCACAAAGCGCTTGTTCTTGTTCTTGTTCTCTGTTCAAACTGACTCAAACGCCTTAGCCACAGTCTTTTACCTGCCACGTTGCCATGTTTGTTGTTTTGCTGTGAGCACGCCTGGCACTCTCGCTGCTGTCGTCACATCTGTAAATCCCGCCTCCTCCTGTAGAGAAGCCTTCTGATTGGTACGGTATTCCATCCTCAGTTTTGAACCATCGAGCGGGAGCCCTTCAAGATTGTATCTCATGGATTTGTGAATCAACAAATACAGCGAGAATTCATTTTGCTGCACAAGGTTAGACCCAACATCGGTATGAGGAGGGTCTAAGGACGGGGATGTTGGGAAATTTCCATTGTCTGTTTGTTGTTGGACAGTCTGCTTCTGTGGTCTTTTTCTGGTTTCTCATGTTTTTGTTAGGATTACCCCTGCCGTACACTAAGTGTGAGCAAAACTTGAAAAGTGCTTAAAGCAGGTGCAGTGCTAGCGTACGGAAAGAATCCGTAGAGAGTCTATTTTTGTTGGAGGTTGCAGAGGTCTGATGTGACTTTCATTTCATGTCATATTAGGAGATCTGGGACATTTTTCTGATGTCTAACGTATTTATTATTGTTGTTTTTTAAATAACTGAATGATTTATTCAGCGGAGAGTGTGCCAGGGCAAATTGTTTTTCATTGCTATGATACTTTATATTTTATGCACATGAAAAATAACCTAACTAAATTAAACTAGACTTGAATTTAACTGAATGTTTTATTATCAAATGTGAAAGGATAATCCATGGTCACACAAAAGTGTGGCTGAGCCAATGGCACAATAACAGTTATTAAGAACTTTAGAGCCTCCAAACACAATTAGTTCAGTCTTTTTTTTGCTCAGAGTAAGAAAAGTGTTCCATCCATGAGTTGATTTGATGAATACAGGCTGACAAAGTTAGCGGTGGATCATTAGAATGAGGTTACAGTGGGATGTAGGTCTGCAGGTCGTCTGCATACACCTGGAATGCAACATTTTATTTCTTAAAAATAAGACTAAGGGAATTACAGTGCCTTGCAAAAGTATTCAACCCCCTTGAACTTTTTTACATTTCCTCTTATTATGACCCCAAAAATCTAACATATTTCACTGAAACTTTGTGTGAAAGACCAACACTAAGTTGCACACAATTGTGAAGTGGAAGGACAGTCATACATGATTTATTATTTTTTTACAAATTAAAACCTGAAAAGTAGACGTGCAAATGATCCAACCTCCTTTTCTTCTGAGTGCAACACATTACTTTTAGAGGCTTTAGAAGGTTCCAATGTTGACCTAACAAATAAATAGATGTAGTAAGTTTGTTTATTACTACAATATTTGGCATTGGCCTCACAACGGAAGCACCAAATATGTAGTGTTTTATTATATCTTGATACCGGCCTTAAAAGACGGAACCAAATATGTAGTTTAAAGATTTATCTGACCGCTGTAAGGTGAAACACAGAACAGTGAGAACAGATAAACTTCATAATTTGATAAATAGAATCATAATAGAGATACATATTCGGGGCACCACTCACCAAGTGAGAAAAAGTTGATTCTAATACCAAATATTTTAATTAATTAACAATTTATTGATTAATTAATTATTAGTCTAATCTGAAGGTTGTAAGATCTTTTCACATTCCCATTGACTCCATTTTGAAAATTAATCATGCACATAACCAAAACAAGTTGTGGTTTATGAAGATTTATTGACCAGAAAATGAATACAGTGTTTAAATAAAGTATGCAGATGAGTTTAAATAATGCACAATAAGAGTCTCGACTGTTATCTAAACCTATTTGCATTAACTGTGTCTATACCAGCCAAATGTGACAGTTTATACGACCAGAGTCTGAAGATGGCGGACGTCCTTTGTCTCCAGAAGAGGTCACGCTATGAGGAGCTGGCCTGGGCTGCACCGAGGCACGTTGTGGCTTGGGTGAAAGGGGAAGACCGGTTGAAGTGTGGAAGAGAGATGGAGTTTAGGCGTGGGCCAAGAAGTCTTTGTCTTTCCATCTCTGGGCTGAAGTTGAAGATTCTGAAAGTTCTCAAAAAAAAAGGAGTTTTGGCTTCTTGGATCTTGTGTGGCTTACAAGAAGTCCCAAAAGATCTGATCCAGAGGCGCCCAAAGTCTAGTGCTCCATTTCTGCATCGAGACTTCTCCATGAGAGAACTTGTCCGAGCGGCTGCAGAAACTGACCACTCGTGTGTCCGGCAAAAACTTGAAGAGAGTGTGAGATTGTGTGTTGAGCTTCTCCTGAGCAGAAGTCCTCCCCCTTGGTGGGGAAATTGTCCAATCAGCCTGAAGCTCTGCTTTATCTCAGAGCACTGGGGGTTTATGATGCCTGATATTTTCAGGTCTCCTTTGTGCCCAGCGTTTCTTACAGAAGTCCGAGCTGTTCTCACACAAATGCACAGTATAGATACACAATATTGACATGGTCACACTTTGTACATGGCAATTCATCCTGTGAAACAGTTCTGAATTAATAGTCTTTTTCTCCCAAAACCATCTGTCATCAGTATTTGGTTTGGGTCTTTCTTTGCTTTGCCCGGTGTCATCAATCACCATCACATTCCTATGCGGGTGAGGGGTTGATGCATCCTGTTCCTTTGAACCTTCCAGTTTTTGGGCAAAACGCTGAAAATTGATCAGATGATCAGATGTGCAGTGAATGTTTCACTACCATAGAGTCCACCTGTGTGTAATCCACCCTCAGTATAAATGAGCTTTCTGTAAAAACCTCAGAGGTTTGTTTGAGAGTATTGGGAGCAGTCAGCACCATGAAGACCAAAGAACACACCACACAGGTCAGGGATAAAGCTGTGAGAAGTAAAGCGATTAGGTTATAAAAGATTTCCAAGGCTCTAAACATCTCACAGAGCACTGTTTACACCATCATCCATAAATGGAAGGAGTATGGCACAACTGCAAATCTACCAAGACCAGGCCGTACACTTAAACTTACAGTTTGAACAAGGAGAGAACTGGTCAGAGATGTAGCCAAGAGGTCCCCGGTGACTCTGGAGGAACTGCAAAGATCCACAGCTCAGGTTAGAGAATCTGTCAACAGTACAACTTTTAGTTCTGCACTACACAAATCTGGCCTTTATGAAGAAAGCCATTGCTGAAAGAAAGCCATAAGAAATCATGTTTTCACTTTGCCAAAAGCCATGTGGGGGACACAGTAACCATGTGGAGGAAGATGCTCTGGTCAGATGAGACCAAAATTGAACTTTTTGGCCAAAATGCAAAACGCTATGTGTGGCAGAAACCTAACACTGCTCATGACTCTAATGCACCATCCCCACATCAAAAATACAAGTGGCAGCATTATTTTCTGCACGTGCTTTTCTTCAGCAGGGACAGGGAATATGGTCAGAGTTGATGAAAGATGGATGGAGCCAAATACAGGGTAATATTGGAAGAAAACCTGTTGGAGTCTGAAAACACTTGAGACTGGGGCGGAGGTTTATCTTTCAACAGGACAACGACCCCAAACATAAAGCCAAGGCTACATTGGAATGGTTTAAAACAAAACATATTCATGTCTTAGAATGGCCAGACAAAGCCCAGACCTAAATCCAATCGAGAATCTGTGGCAAGATCTGAAAACTGCTGTTCACAAACACACTCCATCTAATCTGACTGAGCTGGAGCTATTTTGCAAAGAAGAATGGGCAAAAATTTCAGTCTCAAGATGTGGAAAGCTGGTAAAACATACCCAAAGAGACTTGGAGCTGTAACTGCAGCAAAAGGCAGTTCCACAAAATATCGACTCAGAGGGGTTGACTAATTTTGCACGCCTACTTTTCAGGGTTTAATTTGAAAAAAAAAAAAATAGATCATGTATGACTGTCCTTCCACTTCACCATTGTGTGCAACTTAGTGTTGGTCTTTCACACAAAGTTTCAGTGAAATATGTTTGATTTTTGTGGTCATAATAAGAGAAAATGTAAAAAAGTTTAAGGGGGTTGAATACTTTTGCAAGGTACTGTAGATATCAAGAAAAAAGGAGCAGGCCCAAAATTGAGCCTTGTGACACAGACAATCAACAAGAACTGACATGTCTTTCAAATAGAAGCCAAACCGTTCTAGTGCTGTTTCTTTAACTCCCACACAATTCAAAACCAGATAAAAGAATGTTTGACAAATCAACAATCTTGTGAAGTCCCCACTGTCACGGTTTTGGGCTTTACAAAAATAAATGGAATTGAATTGAATAAAACTCAAACATCCAAACTTTTCCCCAAACACTTACATAGACATGTATGTGACCTCTTCCTCTTTAGAGTCAGTGCAGTCTGAGCCGGCCCCCAGGAGCCAGCCATGTCTACAATGTTTAAACGTATCGGCCATTTTGATCAGCAAGTTTCAGTTTCCAAAATTATCCGAAACTATCTGTGTGTCTCACTGGATGGTTCTATTCACCAACAATCACATTTGTTCTTCCAACATCTGTCTTCTTCTTCTAACCACTGGTTTTTGCTGACAGAGGATTAGCTGTGGAGCATCTTTCTGTCTGATCAAATGCTGCGTTTGATTTGACAGAGACTCGTGGGAAAAGCACAGTCATGTTTCTATAGAGACCAGAGTAATGAGGCTGTGCTCGGGTCAAAGACAAGTGTCCTGAGGGAAACGTACTGTCAGTGCTCACACATTTAACAAAGCCCATACACCACCAGGAGAAAGGCTGAGGCAGGACCAAATCAAGATGAAAGTCAATGATAAAGGATGAAGATAGATACATTTTTAGAGAAAACTTAGAAAACATGATTCAAACTTGACATTTAGCATTTTCCTTGTTTTTGCCCAATTTGGCCGCTCTGTGCACAGAACGTCAGTTAGCTTGATTATTTTTGAAAATACTAACATTTTGCCGGCTTGTTCATTTTCTGTTTAGTTAATTTCAGCATGAAAAAAAAAAAATAAATAATAATTAATTATATATATATATATATATAATATATATATATATATATATATATATTATATAATACCACACATGGAGGTCGAAGTGGGACAAAGCGTGCAAATGAGGGACATTTCACTGATGGAAAAAATATTCATTTTATTGCATAAAGTTGAAGTATTATCATTTGTACTTGTTTGAAAACTGAAACATTCGAGCAACACAATTATTATTTGATTCTAGATTCTGCTTTAACCTTGTCACGTTGAGAATCTTTGGGTTTTTGAAGAAATTTTGTGAGTTTCACTGACATCATACCCTCCATCTTGAGCTACGGAAAATTTGCTTTGGCACAACTCACAATAAACCTATTGTGAATCTATGACTGGTTTAGTCCATGTATGTTTGTTTCCCTCCTCACGGTTATATGAGCATCTCCGTTTCTTAGGCATGTTTTCCATGTTGTTTCGATGTGCTATGCTGTTCTTGAGGGGTGTGTCTTGATACAGAAGCCGTGACAACACGTGTTGCAGCTGTCAATCAAGTAAAGCATAAAATCTCATGCCCAGTGCGAGGTCTGATCATCAGAAGTGCAGAGGATAGTGAGAGAGACCCCTTGACTTGGACTTCTCTCTCTTTGACCTGGACTTGTCTCTCTTTGACTAGGACTTGTCTCTCTTTGACTTGGACTTGTCTCTCCTTGACTTGGACTTGTCTCTCTTTGACTTGGACTTGTCTCTCTTTGACTTGGACTTGTCTCTCTTTGACTTGGACTTGTCTCTCTTTGACCTGGACTTGTCTCTCTTTGACCTGGACTTGTCTCTCTTTGACTTGGCTTGTCTCTCTTTGACCTGGACTTGTCTCTCTTTGACTTGGACTTGTCTCTCTTTGACCTGGACTTGTCTCTCTTTGACTTGGACTTGTCTCTCTTTGACCTGGACTTGTCTCTCTTTGACCTGGACTTGTCTCTCTTTGACTTGGACTTGTCTCTCTTTGACCTGGACTTGTCTCTCTTTGACTTGGACTTGTCTCTCTTTGACTTGGACTTGTCTCTCTTTGACCTGGACTTGTCTCTCTTTGACCTGGACTTGTCTCTCTTTGACTTGGACTTGTCTCTCTTTGACCTGGACTTGTCTCTCTTTGACCTGGACTTGTCTCTCTTTGACTTGGACTTGTCTCTCTTTGACCTGGACTTGTCTCTCTTTGACTGGACTTGTTCTCTTTGACTTGGACTTGTCTCTCTTTGACTTGGACTTGTCTCTCTTTGACCTGGACTTGTCTCTCTTTGACTTGGACTTGTCTCTCTTTGACTTGGACTTGTCTCTCTTTGACTTGGACTTGTCTTCTTTGACTTGGACTTGTCTCTCTTTGACCTGGACTTGTCTCAAACTTGAGATGAAAGACCTGAGACTTAACTGAGACTCCTAAACAACTGTTAGATTAATGAGTCATTTGAGCTGGGATTCTTGTTTTTAAATCTGTTTTTAAAACAACAGAAACACCAAACTGGACAGAGTATGAGCGCGATCTTGCCCTCTGGTCCTAAATGGTCTTCACGCAGATCTTAAGTATTCCTCTCCAAGCTCTATACTCTGTCAGTGTAGAAGGTGTGACTGCAGCCAGATGTGGGGGTACAGTTTCCTTCAGTGAACCTGACACGTGCTCTTGCCTGTGACAAGTGAGCAGTGATCAGAGGCAAAAGTTACTGTAATAACAGAAAACTATTTGGTGAAAGTTTATTTACATGACAAACTTTAACAACTTTGTCTAAAAATGTGTCTTTTCTTTTCTTTTCTTTTCGTAAAGCCAGTTGACTTAAAAAAAAAAAAAAAAAAAAAGATATTCAGATGTGAGTGAACATGGGGTAGTGTCAGTGGGCAGCTCTCAGGACAGAGCAGAGAGATAAAGCCAGGAGAGCGCGGTGCTGCACGTTTTGGATCACCGAGGCCACACCAACTCATAACGGGCATGCCAGGCTAAGTTTTCTGTTTTTTTAAGGCATTTATGCAGCACTGCGGCTCCGTGCCTCCGTTCAAACACCCCACTATGACAGTAAGGTATAATTGTCGGCATTTTGGCATTGCTATTATTTTTTAAACATCGCGGTTTTGCCACACATTTTGGAGTAGTGCGTACAGGCCTACGTTCTATGTATACATCCGACATGAATCATGTAGGCCTAGTTCAGCTGATCTACTGCTTATAAGCAGGTACGTAAACGCTGTTGTCATCACGACATTTAAAAATCAATTCGAGAGATCCGCTTTCCTGGCGTCCCATATTGTGGTCTTTATGTGGCCTTGCACAAACGAATCTCTCATTCTCTTTCCCCTCGTCCCTCAGTTTTTTCTCTATCTGCTCTCACAGACACAATGTGGACAGAGGATCCATGACAACTATACAGTAATTTTCCTTGAGTGTTAAGCAACAAATTGAGGCGTGTTTTGTTACGATTTGATTTAAATTCACTGAGAACTGAATTTCAAAGCGCTAAAATTCAAAGAAGCACGTGGGGTAGCGTGAAAGTCCGTGACGTGCTCAGCTTTTCTCCACAAACTGCATTAAATGATAATTTCAATCTGTTCCAGCCTGTTCAGCACAGCCTTATATAGGTTATATTTTGTGCTTTGGCACACCAGGTCTGAAAGCCTGATGTGTCCAGTCACATGCTGTGCGGCTCAAATCGGCGTTTGCAACAGGCCAACTTTAGTTTTTTGATTTCAGTGACTTCTAGGTTGAATTTGTTTGCAATTTATTGTATTTCGTTAGGACAATTAATGCAGATTATAATCGTGAACTGTTGGTTAAGATTTGTTCCTTCTATTTAGTTAGATAAATAAATATATTTATTTAAGGGTCTTATTTTTCCTAAATTTAGTTTTTAAGCTTAAATAGGCAGAGGGCTATTTATGGCTCATTTAAAATACAATTCGGACACCCTTTGTAGTTGTTTTAGCTTATGATTATTTTAATGATGTTAAGGGCAAAAACTCAGAACCAAACAGGCTGAACACGCGGGACACATCACACTCGGCTCTAGCTTTTATAAATGATGTGACCCAGAAGACGAAGACACCCGGAGCTTGTAAGAAGTTGGACTGTTTTAAAATGAGCAGGAGAAGACGTGAGTACACGTGAGAAATCTGGTTCCAAACGTACAGCCAGAAAGCGGCATTTTTTATGACTGGGACACAGGGGCAAACTGCCAGGACAAACAGCCAACACAAGCACCCAGAAATATGTTAGAGAAGTGGCAATCAGTGGCCCTTATAAGTGCCACTTGGTCGCATAACAGGACCCCAGGTAAGCCCCCAGCTATCACTGCGGTTCAAAAAGCGCACAGTACCAACTATAGCCTATACGCACTACGTAAACGCTTCATAAGTACGTATTCATTTTCTATCGCTTAATCCCGTTAGGGTCGCGGTGACTGGAGCCTATCCAGTGACTTTGGGCCTTAGGCGGGGGAAACACCTGGACAGTGGCCAACTTGCTGCAGGGTTAGACAGACAAACATTCATTCTCTCATTCATTCACTCACTAAGGGAAATTTACAGTGATGCCCAATTAACCTAAACATACATGTCTTTGGAGTGGGAGGAAACCGGAGTACCCGGAGAAACCCACGGTGACACGGGGAGAACATGCAAACTCCACCAGAGAGATCATGAGATGTTGATATGTCCGACCCGGGAGTCGAACCCACGACCTCCTTATTGGGAAGCCAGAGCTCTAACCATTGGCTACCGTGCACCCCCTCATAAGCTTCATAAGTACATATATGAACAAATATATCTACCATTCGTTCTGAGTTTACGTTTTAAGACGAAACCGCATTGGTTTAAGCATGATTGTGGTAAAAAGGCTCCCTGGCTAGTGCGCGTCACTCTTAAGCGTAATGGACATGTAGTTGCCTGTATCTCCCTTATGTGCCATTAAATAACACTGTGGGTGGCAAGTTGTGTAGAGATTCTCTTTACGCAATGAACAGGAAACATGTTTCCCCAAAACAGGCCCGGGGAACACCGGACCGATCCCCTTTTGATGTTCGTAGGTCTACAGGTTTTGACGCGTGGATTTCCGTCATACTTTTTTAAACCAGTTTTTTTTTTACGTGGCAACGCGTTAAAAAAATGTTGGCCTCTTTGGCTTGCCATAGCATTCACACTGACCCATGTTCACTCTCACATGTGATTATCTTTTTATTGAGTCAACAAGCTTTATGTAAAAGAAAAGACACATTTTTAGACAAAGTTGTCTAAGTCTGTCATGTGAATAGACTTTCACCAAATAGATTTCTATTATTACAGTTTTTTTCCAAACTGAAGCTGCTGCTACAGTTCTCTTTTGCCTGTGATCCTAAAGCAGCTGCTCACTTGTCACAGGCGTGAGCATGTGTCAGGTTCACTAAAGGAAACTGTACCCTCACATCTGGCTGAAGCCACACCTTCTACACTGACAGAGTATAGCGCCTGGAGAGAGCCACTAGTGGCCTACACAGGGTCTATGTGTCTATGTGTGTTTTAAATGTAGGATCACAGTAAACATTGTTTAAGGCTGTAAAAAAATAGGTTTGGCTTATAATTAACATTTAAAAAGAAAGCAAGAATTGAAAAAAGAATTGTTAAAGAAAAAATCTAACGGTACGCAGCCCTATCAGTAATGTCACTTACCCAGGTCATGTTCATCTATAAACCAATCTATATTTCTGCTCAATTGTCTCTGTTCACGGAAAGTCAGTTGACTTGTTTATGTTCAAAATAGCTAGCTTCTGTACTTGTGACTATTTCCTTTCTCAATTCATTTCTATAAGGCTTTCACTATGTGAGTTTTAAAATTGTGAAGACCAGGCAGTGTTGTGGACAGAACGTGATGATATCCAGATTAGGGATGGGCGATATATCAGTATTGATATCGGTATCGGCCCATCCCTAATCCAGATGTACTTTAATCACGAAATCTCTAAAATGTCGTTTTACATTTGAGTCTGTTTTCTATTAATGACTAGACCCATTCACTTTTGTATTACAACAGAAAGATGTATTTTTGTATTAAATATTCTCGAGCTGTAGTGTCACATGAACCGTCCTATAAGTGAAGCGATCATTACGACTGAACAAATACTAACACAATCCTTTATCTTTCGTAATAGTTTAAACTATTTAGCTGTGTGTGGTGTGTGTGTGTGGTTGTCTACCTTTTTGACAAAACTCAGCTTTTTCCATTTTTTTTTAGAACTCTGCTTTACTTCTTGTCATTTTGAACTTTTGCTAGTGCAATTGCATCTGCACTAAGCTATGCTAAATGTGTTCTGTTATTAGTTGTAGTGGTGTGGTGTGAATGATTGTGAAAGTGAAAGTGTGCTCATACAGATGGTACCAGGCTCCATGTGAATAGAGAGTCTGTGTGTGCTGTGGACAAAACACCAAACACACAAACCAACACAACGCAAACAGAAAACAGACAAACCAAAGTGCCACATTAATCTTATACAATGAAACTGCTCAAACACTCTTCAAATATCACCAAACTCTATTCATCTTAAATCATCTTAAATGTCAGAGAGAATTCAATGAACACCTTTCACCTGATGTATGTCAGCTTATGCAAAGTAAATACAAATGATGATACATAAGGGGATAAATAATAGTTCAGGGGTTTTCTGTGAGACTGTGTCCATAAGAATGTAGAACGTATGTGCTCTTCTTTTGTTGATGATGTTATGTTGTTTCCTGAAGTCTGTTCAGAACAGGAAACAAGAGCTGGAGCTGTGAATGTACAAATCACAAACCATTTTAAAGAAATATATAACTTATGAAAAGCTTAGTTTTTTCCAAAATAACAGTTTTGTTTTGTTTTGCCATATTTAAAAAAAATGACATTTGATGGGATGGCATACTTCTGGGGGAATAGCTTTGATGACAATTATATTCTCCAAATGGAATTGGAAAGTTATATTTTGTTATAAACTGTTCATAAAGCAGAAGATTCCATCGCGTACTGATGTAATGCTAATTTTGTTTTGGAACTATTTAGGAAGAAATAAGGAGTGTTTGTTATTTGTTATGTGTTCTCTTTGTGGAGAGAAATTATGATTGAAACAGGCTCCAAGCTAGTAGACGTTGGTGGAGAAAATTGCCTCGAGAAAATATTTGGGTGTATAGTCATAGTTAATAGGAAAGAAAGACCAACAATCTTCTGAAATATTACATTGGGATAAAATTCAATGTAGTTGTGGTATTTGTCAGCATATTTTTAACCAGGTCTCCACTATGTTAAGTCTCTCTGCAGCCAGAAGACAAAAACAAAAACAAAAAGTATTTTCTTCAATATATTTTGTTATTTAGTATTTGCAGCGAAGAGGGGGCATTGCGCTGACCTGATTTTCTCCACTGCTGGCGGTCTTGGCAGCTGTTCTGCTTCCTTCACGGTGACTCCAAGTTGTGGATTCATTAAGGTCTTTTCCAGCCTGGGACTTGGGTTGAACTTGAAAATAGCTCTCGTTGGATGGTCAGGAGGAAGGACTTGGTCGAACCTTAGGCTGGCACGATCTGGCTCTGAGCATCTGGTTGAAAACTCGTTAAGGCCATTTGATGTTTTCAGTAGTTCAGAGAGCCCTGCTGTGGACCTAGTCTGACAGTCAGAGTCAGAGGCTTTGTCTCCGAGCCATAGAGCAGGACAGAGAGCACGGCAGGGTTTGAGATCCGGAGCTTTGTCTTTGGGGAGATGGTTAAATCTGGACAGAGTGGTTTCCAGAGGGACTGCAGGGCGAAAGCTCTTCTTCAGTTGATCTCTGGATTTAGGTTTGTCAATCCCTATGGCCCCCAGGTATACAGAGCTCTAAACAGGCCCTATCTATTTGTTTATTTTTACAATGAACAAACTGTAAATTTACATCACGTACCAGCAGATTTTACCACCTAGGTCTAAATAAAATTCAAAATGAGACTGTTAGGTGTAAAAGAAGGGTAAACCATATGAGGCAGTTAGCCCAGAAGAGAACCGAAACATGAATAGATTTGTCTCTAAATAAAACACATATTTTAAACTGCAGATGCTTTCAGGTGCCACCAGAGGCAGTCTGAGAACAACAGTTTGAGAAACACTTCTACGGTTTATTATGAAATACAGAAAACACACACACACTCAAGTCCAAAGCCTGAAGAATGTTCTGAACACAATCTCATTTGATTATCTATTGAGGTGATTATCTGTGTCCCTCCACTGCCAGGCACCAGCTCCACCCCCACCCCCGCCCCTAATACTCTGTCCTCTCACCCCTCCTCTCTGTGCTTCTGCTGCTGCTGCTGCTGCTGTGTGTCTCCAGGGAGGAGCCTGCTCTGCTCTGCTGCATCAGGCACGCTCGCCTCTCAATGCAGCTTTTTGTGTTCCAATTCTCAAAAAAATGTGAGCGAGCCATGGCAGACAGGCCCGGACTGAGCAGGCTGTGAGGAGACGGAGTCAAAGACAAGAAAAGGCTAAAGCAAGCAGAGCTAGCTTAGCCACCAGCCGCTACATTAATCCATCAGAGAGAGGAGAGAGGGATGTAGCACGGCTCCCACCGGCTCCACTTCCACAGCCACGGAACGGACAGATCATGTGCTGAGGAGGAAGAGGAGGAGGAGAGGGAGGAGAGGGACCTGCCGCGGCAAGCACTGGTAAGACCCATCCTCCATCTCTCCATCAGTCTGCAGGAGCGCGGATGCAGCGTCACTCTCTGCGGTTAGCATGGACGTGTGCTTTACCAGAGGCCGGGCCGGGAGGCAGGAGGAGAGGGCTGGGGCAGGAGAGGGAGCGCTGGGGCTGGAGAAGGTAGCGCTGGGGCTGGGGCTGGAGAAGGAGCGCTGGGGCTGGGGCAGGAGAGGAAGCACTGTAACTGGGGCAGGAAAGGGAGCACTGGGGCTGGAGAAGGTAGCGCTGGGGCTGGGGCAGGAGAGGAAGCACTGTAACTGGGGCTGGAGAAGGTAGCGCTGGGGCTGGGGCAGGAAAGGGAGCGCTGGGGCTGGAGAAGGTAGCACTTGGGCTGGAGCACTGGGGCTGAAGCTCTGTGGTCAGGCTGTGTTTAAGCAGCTTGACCTTCAGTACCTGTGAGATGTGAGATGAACGGAGAGATGAGCTAGCTTCACTGACATTAGCTCTGTGCACAGCATAATATTGACCTCAAGACTTCGTGCGAAATGTAATGATTACAGACATGGAGTTTCTAAACCTGTGTGAATAGTCCATGTTTGTAAAAATACTTGACTTTTACCTTTTGTAATTCACCAAACTCTTTTATCCTCTGGTAATTCTAGTCCTGCGTGAATGTGTATGTCTGTGTTACATTAAGTACCAGCTGGTACTAAGTCTGTGAAGTGCTTATAAATGGATGCATAATGACTCGGTGTCGACTTTATCTTCAAATTTGAACTAATTATTAGTGATTTCTATGTCATTATTTACGCACTATGATAAAAAACGTGGCCTGGAAGCACAAACCTGTTGTCGTGGCAATGCAATGGTTGAGCAGACAGTTGTTATGAAAAAGGTTATTGTCATGAATTAAGTTGTTTCTGTCACTATTCAGAAGAAAGTCTGTATGAACAAGTAAAGTACCGTAAAGTAACTCTAATAATTGAGACGTCGTCAGGTAATTTAAAGTTTTCAGTTCTGAAGTAAATATTATGCTATTCAAAAAGTACAGCAGAAGTAGCTGACGACGTCTCAGATACAAAATACAACAGGTAAATATTCAGAGCATTACAGATATTTTAACCAACATGACCAGAAACTCCCATTACTACATTTATTATTACAGAAGTCACACTCATCCTGTGTGAACATGCTGTTGTCATGGTGATGAGGTGGTGTTACAGGGTTGTGTCGTCATGGTGATGAGACGGTGTTACAGTGATGTCTCGTCATGGTGTTGTGTTGTCATGGTGATGAGACACTGTTACAGTGATGTGTCGTCATGGTGTTGTGTCGTCATGGTGATGAGACGGTGTTACAGCGATGTGTCGTCATGGTGTTGTGTCGTCATGGTGATGAGACGGTGTTACAGTGATGTGTCGTCATGGTGATGAGACGGTGTTACAGTGATGTGTCGTCATGGTGATGAGACGGTGTTAATGATGTGTCGTCATGGTGATGAAACGGTGTTACAGATATGTGTTGTCATGGTGCTGAGACGATGTTACAGTGATGTATCGTCATGGTGATGAGACGGTGTTACAGGTATGTGTTGTCATGGTGATGAGACGGTGTTACAGGTATGTGTTGTCATGGTGATGAGACGGTGTTACAGTGATGTGTGTCATGGTGTTGAGACGATGTTACAGTGATGTGTCGTCATGGTGATTAGACGGTGTTACAGTGATGTGTCGTCATGGTGATGAGACGGTGTTACAGCGATGTGTCATCATGGTGTTGTGTCGTCATGGTGATGAGACGGTGTTACAGTGATGTGTCGTCATGGTGATTGGACGGTGTTACAGTGATGTGTTGTCATGGTGATGAGACGGTGTAACAGTGATGTGTCGTCATGGTGATGAGACGGTGTTACAGGTATGTGTCGTCATGGTGATTAGACGGTGTTACATTGATGTGTCGTCATGGTGATGAGACGGTGTTACAGTGATGTGTCGTCATGGTGATTAGACGGTGTTACATGATGTGTCGTCATGGTGATGAGACGGTGTTACAGTGATGTGTCGTCATGGTGATGAGACGGTGTAACAGTGATGTGTCGTCATGGTGATGAGACGGTGTTACAGTGATGTGACGGTGTTACAGTGATGTGTCGTCATGGTGTTGAGACGATGTTACAGTGATGTGTCGTCATGGTGATGAGACGGTGTTTCAATGATGTGTTGTCATTCATTCATTTGTTGCTTTTCAAAGGGATTGAGGCCTAGTGACAGGAGCTGGCTCTAGTGTCGCAGGTCTCAGGTTGGACCCCTGAGCGTGGTGGGCTTTTTGCATGTTCTCCATGTGTCTGGGTGTCTTTTCTTTAGTTGTTCACATCAGACAAAAACAGAAAAGATTAAATCAAACAGCAGTCCTCACTAGAGCAATTCATCATTCTGAACAATTCATCAAAATCAAATCACACTTTTTACAAACATAATTAGTTATGTTTTTTCCAAAACACATGTCATTCTTTTTGGTTCCTAAAATAGTGTTCTCATTTTATTACTTCCACAGGTTTAAAATGAGAACTTAAAAACATTTTGTTATTAAAACATAAATCTAGTGGCTGCCGCAATACTGGTCAGAACAATCACAACAGGTCCTTTTCTCCTATTGTACAACCTGGAGTTTGATTTAATGAAGCTCGAGCTTACAGAGAAAATGGTACTTACATGTGTCTGTTAGACAGTAGAAGAAAACTTTGGCAGATTAATATTCTAAGAAGACAACCTAAATGTAGATTTGTTGTCGCGAGAAATACTTCTTATTATACTTGGAAAGAGAAAGTCAGCCCTGCCATACAGAAGTTCATACAGTTACACCTACACTGACTGACGGTCTTGTGTTTTGATGTATGTTGTATGGAACTAGGATGAAAAAACAAGGAGGCGGAGTCAGAAACACAGTTGGATGTGTCTAATGTACAGCTCAGAGTTGTTTAATCTGAAATACATGTAAAATCCTCTCACTAATCTCAATTTATGCTCAGGATATGTTCTTTTATGGCTAATTTGATTGTGTCCAGGTTTAATAACATGGCAACATAGCATATTTACGTTCTGCCCAACTACTCGTGTGTGAAGATAACATTGGAATTCTCAGTGACCAGAAGATAAGACAAGATAAATTCCAGTGTTGCAATGCACATTTTAAGAACAGCAGAGAAAATAGGAAACATGCAATCAAACAAGATAGTTTAAAGTAGACTTAAAGTATATATAAAGCAACAATAGTTAAAATAGTTAAAAAACTCTTTTTTACAATAAATGTTTGCTCTGAGTGCAGGGTATGACAGGATAAATAGATAAAGTGGCATCAGTATATAGTATATAATATTATGTACAATATATGACTATGATTATGTACAACTGCAGCAGATGAACAGAATAAATAACCAGTAATAAATGTGAGGTAGAAGTATGACTATGTTTATGTACAGAGCAGCATTTAAGAAGGTGTAAATAAATAAATAAATAAATAAATAAATAAATAAATAAATAAATAAATAAATAATAAATAAATAAATAAATAAATACATACATACATACAACATACATACATACATACCATGATATATTACAAAAGAAAAAGCTTGAAAAGGTTTTGTTAGTATTTTGTATTAGAGCTCTTCATCTCCAGTCACACATCTTCCAAACGTTAAATCAAACACACACTTCACACCTGCACCAACAACATGCAGGTTAGGGAACGTTTGGTGGTCGGAGGTTGAGGCGCCAGGGGTTTGCCTCTGCTGAGCTGCTCCAGGGCCTCTGGTCACTGAACTTTGGAAGACATCAGTCAGTGTAAATGTGCCGTATAAATAAACCATTTGTGTTAAAGTGAAACTAACTTCTTCAACTACTTCCACTAACAATTTTCAAACAAAACCTTCGGATGGAAAAGCCTGAGGAGAAGGTGAAAGTAGAGTCTGAAAAATGACTTTGATCACAGCAGTGAGACACAGTTGCTTTGTGACATTTTGTTTTGCTCACTTTACAGTTACGTTTATTAAAAAAATCTAGAGCCACAAGTGTTTTTGCTGCCTACTCAGTCTTCTAGTTGATTTACTCACAAATCTAGACTAGTACAAGTACAGACATGTGACACCATCTTCTTCACAGTCTCTGAAGAACTTTTGTTTCAAGTTACAATCGACCGCACCACTGTTTGATTCTGGGGTGGAGTTTCATTGTCACCAGTCAAAAAGGACAATATTACAGCTTTGAGCTGACAGCTTTAAGCCAGTTATACACAGTGTAACTTTGTGCACCTGCAGCATGACTTTAGCCTTGAAAGTGTCACATTTGTATTTCCACTGGTGAGGAGAGTGCTGGCTGTGCTGTCAGTGTAAATAAACTACAGTCGTGTGTGATCGGGTGGAATACTGGTAATACAGGCACTGCTCACTCCAGTCACTTTGCTGAGTCATTTCCCCTGATCACAAACACGAGACACCCACTTGCATTGCTCTTGACTTCTTTAGGACCAAACGTAGATAATGAAACAAAAGAAGGTGAATGAGACGTTTGGAACACTTTAGCTCTCCTTCTGCCAAATGGTTCAGTGGGGTTAGTCATGTCATTTATTGTTTTATTTCGAACACAGTCGAAGAACAAAAGTGACAATACATAAAACATGAAATAAAATGAAAAAATAAAATGCTTTCTAAATAAAACACAAACTATTAAAAAACAGAAATACACAACTTGTTTCTGTGTTCGAAAAGGAGTAGTAATCCTTCCCCTCGCTGAGTTAAGTGTTTACACAAGATCATTTTAGTACATCACACTTCTGAGAGTCTGCGGTAAAACAATCTGCCGCTGTTATGTTTCTTCTATCACTTTATACATCGCCGAGTTATTATTAGTCATTACAGACACAAGCAAACATCAGTTACACTTCCATTTGGTTTGCTGTATCCACATTTTATTTTTCATTCTATTATTGATTTTACTTAACACAGTTAACAACATTTCTTAGAACTCAACATCCTTCACCCGTCCCTCAATGACCCTTCGCTTCTATTTGGTTTTAAACTCTTTTCATGTCCATGTCAAGTTCATTCTTTTGTTGTGATACAAAAACTCTTCAGAGTTGTTCTGTGGTACGGCGCTCCATAGTACTATGGAGTGAGTACTATGGAGTGAGTACTATGGAGTGAGTACTATGGAGTGAGTACTATGGAGTGAGTACTTTGGAGTGAGTACTATGGAGTGAGTACTATAGAGTGAGTACTATGGAGTGAGTACTTGGAGTGAGTACTATAGAGTGAGTACCATGGAGTAAGTACTATAGAGTGAGTACTATGGAGTGAGTACTATAGAGTGAGTACTATGGAGTGAGTACTTTGGAGTGAGTACAATAGAGTTATTGAGTACTATGGAGTGAGTACTATGGAGTGAGTACTATAGAGTGAGTACTATGGAGTGAGTACTATAGAGTGAGTACTATGGAGTGAGTACTATGGAGTGAGTACTATAGAGTGAGTACTATGGAGTGAGTACTATAGAGTGAGTACTATGGAGTGAGTACTATGGAGTGAGTACTATGGAGTGAGTACTATGGAGTGAGTACTTATGGAGTGAGTACTATGGAGTGAGTACTATAGAGTGAGTACTATAGAGTGAGTACTATGGAGTGAGTACTATAGAGTGAGTACTATGGAGTGAGTACTATAGAGTGAGTACTATGGAGTGAGTACTATGGAGTGAGTACTATGGAGTGAGTACTATGGAGTGAGTACTATGGAGTGAGTACTATGAGTGAGTACTATGGAGTGAGTACTATGGAGTGAGTACTATGGAGTGAGTACTATGGAGTGAGTACTATGGAGTGAGTACTATAGAGTGAGTACTATGGAGTGAGTACTATGGAGTGAGTACTATGGAGTGAGTACTATGAGAGTGAGTACTATGGAGTGAGTACTATAGAGTGAGTACTATGGAGTGAGTACTATGAGTGAGTACTATAGGAGTGAGTACTATGGAGTGAGTACTATAGAGTGAGTACTATGGAGTGAGTACTATGGAGTGAGTACTATGGAGTGAGTACTATGGAGTGAGTACTATAGAGTGAGTACTATGGAGTGAGTACTATAGAGTGAGTACTATGGAGCCGTACTGTGGTGTGGAAACTTCAAATGAAATGCTTCTCGTAAACTGTATTTGTAAATTCTGAGGCAACATTTTTTCCAAGCATTAAATACAAATTGAACAGTTTGAAATTAAATTAACATTAAATAATTTAAGAAAAAGAAGGTTGGTGTGCTCCATAAAATCAAAATTATGAATTAACTTGATGACTCTTTTATGCAATAGGTAAACAGGTTTCCCCACAAGTGCAGCAACTTAAATAGGGTAAGACTAGGGAACAAAATCAAATGTTTAAAATGTGCCTCACTTTTGCTTTTACTGAGACACTTCTACATATCTTGTTGAGATATTTGAAATATGAGATTTCCATGTTATTTATCATCAATAATTACACCAAGGAATTTAGTTTCGCGTACCCTCTCTATGCCCACATTCTCCATTTGAACAGTTCTATTTTGTTATTGCCAATATCATGATTTTACTTTTCATTCATTGGTCATTGTCATTGGTCTCCAGCTTTGCACAGAAGTATTACATTTGATAGTTTCATGCTGTTGGGAAACTCATCAGATTGTAATGATAAACTGAAAATGTGAGTTAAGGGTTTAGCGATGTTTTTTTTTTTTTTTTTTACTGTTTTCATATCAATGTCATCAAAATCCCTGGAGATTTTGTTTGTGTTTCCATTTACAACACTTATGATTTGATTTTCATTTGTAGGTGGCTGAATTTCTCTTTATGCATGAAGTATCCATTTTTGTTCATTGTGACTTTTGTCAGTAAAAAAAAAAAAAAAAAAATTGCAAACGATTTCCTTCATATCAAATATTGTGTCATTTTCTATGAAATATTGCGGATAATTATTCATTCTGACCTTTTTACGAAGAATACTGTTTAATGTTATGTTGACAAAGAAAACGAGGCTCGTTACGTCGCCCGGATCGGCGTCACCGGGGCCCCACCCTGGAGCCAGGCCTGGGGTGGGAGCTCGCAGGCGAGCGCCTGATGGCCGGGTCTTTGCCCACGGGACCCGGCCGGGCCCAGCCCGAAAAGGCAACGTGGAGCCACCTTCCCACAGGCCCACCACCCGCAGGAAGGACCATAGGGGTCGGGTGCAGTGTGTTTTGGGCGGCGGTCGGGGAGAGGTCCCCGGACGACCCAGGCCATGCACACGGTTTCTGGCGCTGGGGACATGGAATGTCACCTCGCTGGCGGGGAAGGAGCCCGAGCTTGTGCGGGAGGTTGAGCGTTTCCGACTAGATATAGTCGGCCTCACCTCCACGCACAGCTTGGGCTCTGGAACCATTACCCTCGAGAGGGGCTGGACGCTCCATTTCTCTGGGGTTGCCCATGGTGTGAGGCGGCGAGCTGGTGTGGGCCTGCTCATAGCCCCACAGCTCAGCCGCCATGTGTTGGAGTTCACCCCAGTAGACGAGAGGGTCGCGTCCCTGCGCCTTCGGGTCGGGGACAGGTCTCTGACTGTTGTGGCAGCCTACGGGCCAAACAACAGTGCAGAGTACCCGGCCTTCTTGGAGTCCCTGGGAGGGTACTGGACAGTGCACCCACCGGGGACTCCATTGTTCTGCTGGGGGACTTCAACGCCCACGTGGGCAACGCCAGTGACACTTGGAGAGGGGTGATCGGGAGGAATGGCCCCCCGATCTTAATCCGAGCGGTGTTCTGTTATTGGACTTCTGTGCTAGCCACAGCTTGTCCATAAACACCATGTTCCAGCACAAGGGTGTCCATCAGTGCACGTGGCACCAGGACACCCTAGGCCGGAGGTCGATGATCGACTTTGTCGTCGTGTCATCTGACCTTCGGCCCCGTGTTTTGGACACTCGGGTTAAGAGAGGGGCGGAGCTGTCAACCGATCATCACCTGGTGGTGAGTTGGATCCGCTGGCAGAGGAGGAAGCCGGACAGACTTGGCAGACCCAAACGTATCATGAGGGTCTAGTGGGAACGTCTTGCCGAGTCCTCTGTCAGAGGGGTATTCAACTCACACCTTCGGGAGAGCTTCTCCCAGCTCCCGGGGGAGACTGGGGACATTGAGTCTGAGTGGACCATGTTCTCGGCCTCCATTGTCAATGCGGCCGCTCAGAGCTGTGGTCGCAAGGTCTCAGGTGCCTGTCGTGGCGGCAATCCCGAACCCGGTGGTGGACACCGGAAGTAAGGGATGCCGTCAGGCTGAAGAAGGAGTGCTACAAAGCCCTGTTAGCTTGTAGTACTCCCGAGGCAGTTGACAGGTATCTGCAGGCCAAGCGTGCCGCAGCTCGTGCGGTCGCGGAGGCAAAAACTCGGGACTGGGAGAGGTTCGGGGAGGCCATGGAGGAGGACTATCGGTCGGCCTCAAAGAAATTTTGGCAAACCGTCCGACGCCTCATGGGGGAAGCAGTGCTTCACCAACACTGTTTACAGTGCAGGTGGAGAGCTGCTGACCTCAACTGGGGATGTTGTTGGACGGTGGAAGGAATACTTTGAGGGTCTCCTCAATCCCACCGCCACGTCTTCCGATGAGGAAGCAGAGACTGAGGACTCAGGGGAGGCTCACCCATCACCCAAGCTGAAGTCACTGAGGTTGTTAACAAGCTCCTCGGTGGCAAGGCTCCGGGTGTGGATGAGATCCGTCCTGAGTATCTCAAGTCTCTGGATGTTGTGGGACTATCTTGGCTGACACGTCTCTGCAACATCGCGTGGCGAACTGGGACAGTACCTCTGGACTGGCAGACCGGGGTGGTGGTCCCTCTGTTTAAGAAGGGGGACCGGAGGGTGTGTCCCAATTACAGAGGGATCACACTCCTCAACCTCCCCGGTAAGGTCTACTCCAGGGTGCTGGAGAGGAGACTTCGACCGATAGTCGAACCTCGGATTCAAGAGGAGCAGTGTGGTTTTCGTCCCGGCCGTGGAACACTGGACCAGCTCTACACTCTCCATCGGATGCTCGAGGGTTCATGGGAGTTTGCCCAACCAGTCCACATGTGCTTTGTGGATTTGGAGAAGGCATTCCTCGTGGTGTCCTGTGGGGAGTGCTCCGAGAGTATGGGGTCCGGGGCCCTTTGCTCAGGGCGGTTCGGTCTCTGTACGACCGGAGCAGGAGCTGTGTTCGCATTGCCGGCAGTAAGTCAGACCTGTTCCCAGTGCATGTTGGACTCCGACAGGGCTGCCCTTTGTCACCGGTTCTGTTCATTGTTTTTATGGACAGAATTTCTAGGCGCAGTCACGGTCCGGAGGGTGTCCGGTTTGGTGACCACAGGATTTCATCTCTGCTGTTTGCAGATGATGTCGTTCTGATGGCTCCATCAAACCAGGACCTGCAACATGCACTGGGACGGTTTGCAGCCGAGTGTGAAGCGGCTGGGATGAGGATTAGCTCCTCTAAATCCGAGGCCATGGTTCTCGACCGGAAAAAGGTGCCTTGCCCCCTCCAGGTGGGTGGAGAGTCCTTGCCTCAAGTGGAGGAGTTCAAGTATCTCGGGGTCTTGTTCACGAGTGAGGGAAGGATGGAACGTGAGATTGACAGGCGGATCGGTGCAGCGTCAGCAGTGATGCAGTCGCTGTATCGAACCGTTGTGGTGAAGAAGGAGCTGAGTCGAAAGGCAAAGCTCTCGATTTACCGGTCAATCTACGTTCCAACCCTCACCTATGGTCATGAGCTTTGGGTAATGACCGAAAGGACAAGATCGCGGATACAAGCGGTCGAAATGAGTTTCCTCCGCAGGGTGGCTGGGCGCTCCCTTAGAGATAGGGTGAGAAGCTCAGTCACACGGGAGAACTCGGAGTAGAACCGCTGCTCCTCCACGTCGAGAGGGGCCAGCTGAGGTGGCTCGGGCATCTGTACCAGATGCCTCCTGGACGCCTCCCTGGTGAGGTGTTCCGGGCATGTCCCACTGGGAGGAGGCCAAGGGGAAGACCCAGGACACGCTGGAGGGACTATGTCTCTCGACTGTCCTGGGAACGCCTCGGGATCCTCCCAGAAGAGCTGGAGGAGGTGTGTATGGACAGGGAAGTCTGGGCGTCCTTGCTCAGACTGCTGCCCCCGCGACCCGACCCCGGATAAAGCGGAAGAAAATGGATGGATGGACTGTTTAATGTGTTCCATGCTCCTTTAATGTTGTTCTTATCCTCTACTATTACATTGTTGTAATAGTCCTTTTGGCACTTTATTTGATACTTGTTGTATTTTCTTTTGCAGTCCCTTTGGCATCCACTTGTTTTCTTTATTTTTTTAACGTTGTTTTATTAAAGGACAGTGCTTATCATATAATAATCTGAATATTCTTAAAAACTCTTCATATGTTTTATTTGTACCATTTTTGCTCTATATTACACTCCAGTCATTCTCTTTTGAGTGCATTCATAGTTTTTCAGTTTTGAATCTTCTATACACATATTTGTTTTACAAGTTATCATTATTGTAAATTGTGAAAACAGTTGTTATCATTTATCAGTAATCCACTTGCCGTTCTGTTTTCAACAAATGTCATCCATTAGGTTGGCGTAATGTGATGTTATTCTACTGGGTCTTGTGATTTTAGGAAGTAGACCAATACTGAATACAGTATTGATAAACTCCTCGGTCATTGTTTGGCTACAGAGCCACATTGGCCAAATTCAAAGAAAAGTTTGTTGTTCTGTTTGGAAAGGCTTGAGCATATAATCCTTCTTGCTGTATTTAGTTGCTTTATAGATAAATAAAGAAGATATTGTAGCAACATCCAATGAAACCATGTTCTTAAAAGTCTTGTGGAGATTAGGAGAGGCCTGTGGCAACCTAGGGCCCCCGTTCACAGGCCTAAACCCAGGGCCCCCGCTCACAGACCTGTACCCAGAGACCAAGCTCACAGACCTGTACCCAGGGCCCCCGCTCACAGACCTGTACCCGGGGCCCGGCTCACAGACCTAAACCCAGGGCCCCCGCTTGAAGAACCTGTTCCCAGGGACCCCGCCTCAAGTTCTTGAAAATATCCAATAAATTAGTCTTTCAAAACTCCTGCAAAATCCTGTAAATTTCTATTTCTTTCTACAGTGTGTGTGTGTGTGTGTGTGTATATATATATATATATATAAAAAAAATTCCCTTCTCACCCTCCGCGGGTGGTCTCATCCACTTTCCAAGCTCGGGTCCTCTACCAGAGGCCAGGGAGCTTGAGGGTTCTGCGCAGTATCCTTGCTGTTCCTAGGACTGCACTTTTCTGGACTGAGATGTCGGATGTAGTTCCAGGGATCTGTTGTAGCCACTCCTCCAGTTTGGGGGTCACGGCCCCAGTGCACCGATCACCACGGGCACCACTGTTGCCTTCACCTTCCAAGCCTTCTCCAGCTCTTCTCTGAGCCCTTGGTATTTCTCTAGTTTCTCATGCTCCTTTCTCCTGATGTTGCCATCACTTGGTATTGCCACATCCACCACCACGGCTCTCCTCAGCTCTTTATCCACCACCACAATGTCTGGTTGATTCGCTATTACCATTCTGTCTGTCTGTATCTGGAAGTCCCACAGGATCTTAGCTCGGTCATTCTCTACCACCTTCGGAGGTGTTTCCCACTTTGACCTTGGGTTTTCCAGTCCGTACTCCGCACAGATGTTTCCACTTGGTTGTGGCGTTCCATGTATGCTTTCCCTGCCAGCATCTTACACCCTGCAGTTGTGTGCTGGACCGTCTCGGGGGCCTCTTTGCACAACCTACACCTTGGGTCTTCTCTGGTGTGGTAGATCTGGGCTTCTATGGCTCTGGTGCTCAAGGCCTGCTCCTGTGCAGCCAGGATGAGCGCCTCTGTGCTGTCCTTCAGCCCAGCCCTTTCAAGCCATTGATAGGACTTCTTGAGATCAGCCACTTCAGTTATATTCCGGTGGTACATTCCATGTAGGGGCTTGTCCTCCCATGATGGTTCCTCCTCCAGCACCTCATCCTCTGTTCTCCACTGTCTGAGACATTCACTGAGCACGTCATCTGTTGGGGCCTTGTCCTTGATGTACTTATGGATCTTGGATGTTTCATCCTGGATAGTGGCTCTCACGCTCACTAGTCCTCGGCCTCCTTCCTTACGGCTAGCATACAGTCTCAGGGTGCTGTATTTGGGGTGGAACCCTCCGTGCATGGTGAGGAGCTTTCGTGTCTTAACATCTGTGGTCTGTATCTCTTCCTTTGGCCACCTTATTATTCCTGCAGGGTATCTGATCACTGGCAGGGCGTAGCTGTTTATTGCCCGGGACTTGTTCTTGCCATTGAGCTGGCTTCTTAGGACTTGCCTTACTCGTTGGAGGTATTTGGCTGTTGCCGCTTTCCTTGTTGCCTGTTCAAGGTTGCCATTTGCCTGTGGTATTCCAAGGTACTTGTAACTGTTCTCAATGTCTGCTATTGTTCCGTCTGGGAGTGAGACCCCTTCTGTGTGGATTACCTTCCCTCTCTTTGTCACCATCCTACTACATTTCTCAAGCCCGAATGACATCCCAATGTCAGTGCTGTAGATCCTGGTGGTGTGGATCAGTGTGTCGATGTCTCGCTCGCTCTTAGCATACAGCTTGATGTCATCCATGTAGAGGAGGTGACTTATGGTGGCCCCGTTTCTGAGTCGGTATCCATAGCCAGTCTTGTTGATTATTTGGCTGAGGGGGTTCAGACCTATGCAGAACAGCAGTGGGGACAGTGCATCTCCTTGGTATATGCCACATTTGATGGACACTTGGCGAGTGGCTTCCCATTGGCTTCAAGAGTAGTTTTCCACAACCGCATCGAGTTTGCAATGAAGGTCCTCAGAGTTCTGTTGATGTTGTACAGCTCCAAGCATTCAGTGATCCATGTGTGTGGCATTGAGTCATAGGCTTTCTTGTAATCAATCCAGGCTGTGCACAGGTTGGTGTGACGGGTTCTGCAGTCTTGGGCGACTGTTCTGTATATATATATATATATATATATATATATATTATATATATTATATATATATATATATATATATATATATATATATATATAGTGCCTTGCGAAAGTATCCAACCCCCTTGAACTTTTCTACATTTTCTTTTATTATTATCACAAAAATCAAACATATTTCACTGAAACTTTGTGTGAAAGACCAACACTAAGTTGCACACAATGGTGAAGTGGAAGGACAGTCATACATGATCTTTTTTTTGTTTTTTACAAATTAAAAGCTGAAAAGTAGGCGTGCAAAATTATTCACACCCTCTGAGTCAATATTTTGTGGAACTGCCTTTTGCTGCAATTACAGCTCCAAGTCTCTTTGGGTATGTTTCTACCAGCTTTCCACATCTTGAGACTGACATTTTTGCCCATTCTTCTTTGTATAATAGCTCCAGCTCAGTCAGATTAGATGGAGTGTGTTTGTGAACAGCAGTTTTCAGATCTTGCCACAGATTCTCGATTGGATTTAGGTCTGGGCTTTGTCTGGGCCATTCTAAGACATGAATATGTTTGTTTTAAACCATTCCAATGTAGCCTTGGATTTATGTTTGGGGTCGTTGTCCTGTTGAAAGATAAACCTCCGCCCCAGTCTCAAGTGTTTTCAGACTCCAATAAGTTTTCTTCCAATATTGCCCTGTATTTGGCTCCATCCATCTTTCCATCAACTCTGACCATATTCCCTGTCCCTGCTGAAGAAAAGCATGTGCAGAAATAATGCTGGCACTTGTATTTTTGATCATGGGGATGGTGCATTCAGAGTCATGAGCAGTGTTAGGTTTCTGCCACACATAGCGTTTTGCATTTTGGCCAAAAAGTTCAATTTTGGTCTCATCTGACCAGAGCATCTTCCTCCACATGGTTACTGTGTCCCCCACATGGCTTTTGGCAAAGTGAAAACGAGATTTCTTATGGCTTTCTTTCAGCAATGGCTTTCTTCCATAAAGGCCAGATTTGTGTAGTGCAGAACTAAAAGTTGTACCTTTGACAGATTCTCTAACCTGAGCTGTAGATCTTTGCAGTTCCTCCAGAGTCACCGAGGACCTCTTGGCTACATCTCTGACCAGTTCTCTCCTTGTTCAAACTGTAAGTTTAAGTGTACGGCCTGGTCTTGGTAGATTTGCAGTTGTGCCATACTCCTTCCATTTATGGATGATGGTGTAAACAGTGCTCTGTGAGATGTTTAGAGCCTTGGAAATCTTTTTATAACCTAATCCTGTTTTTTACTTCTTCACAGCTTTATCCCTGACCTGTGTGGTGTGTTCTTTGTTCTTCATGGTGCTGACCGCTCCCCAATACTCTCAAACAAACCTCTGAGGTTTTTACAGAACAGCTACATTAATACTGAGGGTGGATTACACACAGGTGGACTCTATTTATTTGTTAGGTCAACATTGGAACCTTCTAAAGCCTCTAAAAGCAATGTGTTGCACTCAGAAAAGAAGGGGGTTGGATAATTTTGCACGCCTACTTTTCAGGTTTTAATTTGTAAAAAAAAAAATAGATCATGTATTTCACTTCACAATTGTGTGTAACTTAGTGTTGGTCTTTCACACAAAGTTTCAGTGAAATATGTTTGATTTTTGTGGTCATAATAAGAGAAATGTAAAAAGTTCAAGGGGGTTGGATATTTTAATATATATATATATTATATATATATATATATATATATATATATATATATATATAATATATATATATATATATATATATATATATATATATATATATATGTGTGTGTGTGTGTATATATGTATATATGTGTGTATATATGTGTGTATATACGTAAATATATATGTATATACGTATATGCGCCGGTGTGTGTGGCTGTGGCCAGTGTGAAGTGTGACTGTGGTAGTTTGAATGCTGCTGTCAACATGTAACAGTCACACAGCAGCTCTTTGAGGACTGGCTCTGTTTCTGTCCAGTTTGCCTGTGTGTGGCTGTGAGGTGGGGGTGGGGACTCTTTCACACTCCTCTCTCTGTTCTCTCAGTCTTGGCTGATGGATCTTTGAATTGGTCGTTACATCTTTAGACAGAGCAGGCATAAGATGCTTTGAACTTTCCATGGTATAATAATCAAAAACACCTCCGTTCAGATAAATATTCTGTAACATGCAACAAAAACAATCCAGTCCAGCTTTATGTATAAAGCCCTTAAAAAATGTCAAAGTCAACCAAAGTAAAAATTGCTGTCAGTTAAAAGCCAACGTGAAAAAAAGTGTATTTTTAAAGAAGATTTCAAATGAGAAAGTGACTCAGTCTGAACCAAGGGCAGAGCTCTGGACCTGCAATGACATTTCATTTTCTGTTTGGGAAAGTCTAGACTAGGTAAGTCCTTATTGGTTGAAACACTGGTTTACTTTCCTTGTTGCATTACACAATGCATCATGACCGAATACATCTATATTTAAATTCAACATGCTAACTCCTCTCAGAGATCCAGAGAGCTGACCTCCTGTTCTCTGTGAGTGGAGTTTGCATGTTCTCTCTGTGTTACCAGGTTCACAAACCTGCACTGTAGTGTAATCTCCCTCAGGTAATGAATGAGAGAGTGAATGATTGTTTGTGTCTCTGTGTTAACCTTCTAAAGGTTAACCCACATTTCAGGGTTAAATGAGCCCAAAGGGCTCATTTAGACTCATTTTTTATTTTAAGTTCTTTGTACCACAAAAGTATACTAACAATATGCATTGTACTCAATTCAAAGCTTCTTCAAAACAAGATTCAAATTATGATTTTAAAAATACAGATATTGTCCCTACTGTCTTCAAAATTATGTGAAAAGTCTGTCAAATTATTCCTAAAGTTGCAGCCATCTTCTGTTATTTGCCTGTTGTGTAAAGCACTTGAACTACTTTATGTACAAACTATGCCATACATACGGTATTAACTTGACTTGTCTGCTATAAATTCATTTTATTTATTTATTACACAAACACAGTGACACAGCAGGCTGATGCATGCATCAGAGTTTACGTAACATTATATACAGTACACAGAAAGAAGACACAGTAACTATGAGTGCAGTGCAGTGCTGCCTTTGTTTGGTTGGAAACATGGTGAATACCAGAAATAGCACATGTTGTGTGTACTGCTGGGAAACTGGGAAATACATTTGATGCCCAAGTTAAAAATAACCTTTGACCTCTAATACGGCAGAAAGCGGTAAAAGAATCACAATTGAAGAATATTACATTTATTACTCTTGCAAAATGACATTCCTCTTACCTTAATTCAATAAAACGTTTATCTTATGGACATTGTAAATTGCAGATGTTTGTTTACTCTGGATTTGTTGAGAGAAAGTGTTTCTATTAAAAAAAGAAAAAGAAGACGTTTTTAGCCGTTTGAAGGCAACCTACTGATAAGTATCCATTCACAAGTGGAATCAGCACAGATCTGTGACTTAAACCACACATCGTACACACCCGCTGTCCCGTGTGCTGAACTCATGTCTGGTTTGGACACATGTGCCTAATGATTCATAACATCAAACACTCTGGAAACCATTTCAGAAGGAAGCACAAACCATGAATCTAGTCTATTTGTCCTGACAAAGTTACTGACTATAGTATTCCTCAGCTGAAAAACTATGATAAAAATGAAATGAAACCAGGTCCCAGAGTGAAAAGATTTCAAAACTCCAAGTCACATTTGCAGAATGTACTGAGCACATTATGAAGATCTACTTATAGAGATAAAGATCATTTTATTTAATGAATTATGTTGAAAGTTTTGGTTTTCAGATAAAACACTGTTAGCCTATATAGACTTTCTTTATTATTGTAGTAATAACATTTTATCAAAATGTATTAAACCTGTTACAGTGTAACACAGTAGATTATATTTAAAAATACATTATTGTGACAACCAAAAAGTTGTGAAAGAGTTGAATCTATCTATCAACAGTGGAGAATTCCTTCTGCCGCTTCTTGTGCTTGTAGTTGGTGCTTGTAGTTGGTGCTTGTAGTTGGTGCTTGTAGTTGGTGCTTGTAGTTGGTGCTTGTAGTTGGTGCTTGTAGTTGGTGCTTGTAGTTGGTGCTTGTAGTTGGTGCTTGTAGTTGGTGCTTGTAGTTGGTGCTTGTAGTTGTGCTTGTATTGGTGCTTGTAGTTGGTGCTTGTAGTTGGTGCTTGTAATTGGTGCTTGTAGTTGGTGCTTGTAGTTGGTGCTGTATGGTGTAGTTGGTGCTTGTAGTTGGTGCTTGTAGTTGGTGCTTGTATTGGTGCTTGTAATTGGTGCTTGTAGTTGGTGCTTGTAGTTGGTGCTTGTATTGGTGCTTGTAATTGGTGCTGTAGTTGGTGCTTGTATTGGTGCTTGTATTGTGCTTGTATTGGTGCTTGTAGTTGGTGTTTGTTTGGTGCTTGTATTGGTGCTTGTATTGGTGCTTGTAGTTGGTGCTTGTAGTTGGTGCTTGTATTGGTGCTTGTAGTTGGTGCTTGTAGTTGTGCTTGTAGTTGTGCTTGTAGTTGGTGCTTGTGTTGGTGCTTGTAGTTGGTGCTTGTAGTTGGTGCTTGTAGTTGTGCTTGTAGTTGCAGAGGTCACACTTGAGTCACACTTTTTATGACTTGTGACTTACTTACCCTATGATCCCTAGACTTGACTTGACTTACCTGACCCTGATGACCCGCTGACTTGGACTTACTTGTGACTTGGATGTGATGACTTGTGACTTGCATCTAAGAAACTCACTCCCACCTCTGGTAGTGTGGGCGTAGCTTACAGTTAAAGTTCATATAAACAGGTGGAGCTTTGGGCCCCTGAGATCGACCGGTCATTTTAGATCCATGTTGTTCATTCAGAATGCATGATCAGTTTAACTATTCTTCATTAAGTTTCTGTTTAAATGAAACAACTTTACTGCACATGCTCAGCGTCAAGTCTTCCTCTCATTTTGTGACTTTCTGTGTCAGTGCCACAGCGCCACACTCTGGTCAGTTACATGCATTACACCGGCTTCAGGCTGCTTTACTGATTCATGTGAACGCTGACAAATCTTAGGATTTTATGTTTATGCAAGTTGTTTTAAAATGCTCCTTGTTGTCTTCGTGTGTTTTTACAATATGAGCTCATACTTATTCATGACTTGTTTCATGCTGCTTGTTTCTTTAAGAGATAAAGCAGCTTGATTTAAAAACCTCTGTGGGGCTTCACATGCTCTGAACCCTTGTGTCGTCATGTGACCACTCACAGAGATTAACATCAATACAACACAATCACTATTACATCTGTGGCTATTAGCTAATGGTGTGTTCTTTAGGCCAGTGCGTCCAACCTCAGGTGCATGGACAGGACTCACGATGCAACCAAGACTAAAAAACAATTTTTACCCAACATGACTATTTTGATGAAGTTTAGAATTATTTTTTGTCCAACAAATATGACATAGATTTAATTCCACAACTGTTACCTAGCAGTCACATTGTCAGTTTGGACCAAACTCCACAGACATGACACAGACAGGTGATCTGACAACACTTTATTTGGTGTTAAATGGCCGTGTGTGTAAATTGTCTTTGTATTTGGTGCTTTTTGACGACACGTGTGTGGAGGGATTCTGTCACAACCAACATTTCTTCGTGTCATTTTCACTCTTTGTTGATTGTAGTGCCGCCGCTCCCAATATGCACATAACACAGAGCGCGTAGGGCAAAGGCACCACCTGCTCAGAGCTGTGCCGTCCCACTGTCTCGTGTGCTGAACTCTGGTCTAGACACATGTGCCTAATGATTCATAACACAGCACAAAATCAAAGACTCTGGAAAGCATTTTGAATAGAGGAACGTGTTCTACAACATAAGCTCTGAGACATTTTTTTGTGTGTGTGTCAACAAGACACATATTATGCCAGTTACGAGGAGTCGCCTTTCCACAGATTTAACTTGGCTTCGTTGTGTCACATGCTCTGTCACTGGCCCTTTAAAGTGCCAATGTTATTCTAGTTTATTCCCTGTTAAAATGTTATTTGCTCATCAAAAACCGATGAAGTTGTGTTGAGCTGTGGTGAGTGATGGTGCTTCTGTGGTGAGTGATGGTGCTTCTGTGGTGAGTGATTGTGGTGAGTGATGGTGCTTCTGCGGTGAGTGATGGTGCTTCTGTGGTGAGTGATTGTGGTGAGTGATGATGCTTCTGTGGTGAATGATGGTGCTTCTGCGGTGAGTGATGGTGCTTCTGTGGTGAGTGATGGTGTTGTCTGGTGGTGAGTGATGGTGCTTCTGTGGTGAGTGATGGTGCTTCTGTGGTGAATGATGGTGCTTCTGCGGTGAGTGATGGTGCTTCTGCGGTGAGTGATGGTGCTTCTGCGGTGAGTGATGGTGCTTCTGCGGTGAGTGATGGTGCTTCTGTGGTGAGTGATGGTGCTTCTGCGGTGAGTGATGGTGCTTCTGTGGTGAGTGATGGTGCTTTTTTGTGAGTGATGGTGCTTCTGGTGGTGAGTGATGGTGTTTTGTGGTGAGTGATGGTGCTGGCTTCTGTGGTGAGATGATGGTGCTTCTGTGGTCGGATGATGGGGTGTGGGGGGGGGGGGGGGGGGGGGTCTGTGGTGAGGGGTGATGGTGGATGCTTCCTGTCGGTGAGTGATGGTG